>JACEVL010000016.1:0-120000 GCA_020284085.1 Aporrectodea caliginosa
ATCGTGTTTTTATGTTTAACTATAATAACGTGTGTCTATAAGAATACTACCCGTTGTTGTGTATGTGCTTTATTTTCTAGATTAAACACTTAGAGACTTGTCGTAACCAGCCGGGCGGCTTCGCAACTCACGGCTAACAAAGACATTCTGTTATTGCCAGTGCGTCGACTGCTTGTGCTCCTGTGCATCATCGTGTGCGGAAGAACACTCCTAGCCTAATAGCCCTCGTTTCTTACTGATTGCTCGACCTATGGCCGTCAGCATAAGAATTGGGGAGTTGTAGTGAGATGCTGCCACGATGACATTAGATTAATATATGTTAGTTTAGATTTTATTATAAAGTTTCCATTATGTTTTTGATCTAACACTCTTGAACTTTTAAGATTGCATTGTATTAGTATGAAAAATGATTGACAGCCAACAGCTGACGACATACGTAAGGGAGCGGAGGCGAAGGCCACGCCTGTCAAATGGTGAAGGGGAGAGAAGGGAGATAGCAGAGCAAGGCAAGAGGGAACGAACTGTAGGGCGCGGTTGGGGGGCGAAAGAATTGATTGACAGGCGGTGGCGATAGGGAAGACAGGGAAAAGCGGAAGGCAGAGAGCATTCTGCGGGCGGATTCGGAGAGTGGAGGAGATAGGAAGAGGAGAGCAGGATCGGAGGACTGCGACGGCGGACCTCTCAACGAGGACCTGACTCCGACGATGACCCTATAATATACTGTTCTGTAAATACGTTCTATACAATTATACGTTCTAAATATTGTCAAAGAATTTTCGTCAAACGAAGTGAAGTGTCTCGTCGTGTGTCTCTGCGTGATTTAACCCACGCCTATACTCAGCCGAAGTTAAGCCTGCGCTCAGCCACATAACACCGCTACCACCATAACTGAGCAAGAAACATCTTTTTCAGTACAATCACCGTCAGCTTAATTTCTAATGACGTTGAATCCAACTCCTTACTAGCCTACCTTTGAATCTGCTGTTCTTAAAGTCGATAATGACATAATTATGGCACTTGACTCTGGTTTCATCACTGCTCTCTAGTTATTGGATTTTATCGCTGCTTTTGACTGTGTCGACCACTCCATTCTCCTTCAAGTGCTTGAATCTCAATTTGGTATTATGGCCTTTGCCCTTCTCTGGATTGCAATTTTTTGACAAACCGATCACGCTCTGTGCTCCTTGGTCCTAACACTTCTTAGTACTTCAATATCCTCTTTGGTGTCCCCAGGCTCAATACTTGACCCCCTCCTGTTCAAACTTTATAACTCTAATATTGTTCGTATTGCCTTCAAATACGACCTCCTAGCTTATACACCATTACCCTAACGACACACAAACAAACTATATTAAACTTCCCGCCAAAAGACATTGGTAATGCAATGTGTCGCTTAATAACCTGTTTCATGCACTTAAATCCAATCAAGGTGCGCTTCTATGCGCCTTAAACTTAACGCCTCCAAGACAGACAGAACCTATCTGATTTTACCTCCATCCGATGCCCAGTTAACACCTACTCCGCAATGTCCTCAGTCTCGGTCCAGATTCTTCCATCAAACCAGCTGATGTTGTCCTCCTCGATAATTCATTGTTTATGAAGAATCAATTTCTCCTCTATAACTAAATCTTGTTTTTCCATCTCAGGGACTAAGACGTATACGACAAGTCAAGAAGAGTCATAGCGAAAAATGTCTCCGCACTCAAGTAAATGCCAACTGGCATTTCTAGAATCAACTAACTGCAACTCAGTCCTTCATGGTTTTCCTACATCTATTCCTACCTTTCAACCTCTAGCTGTAAGCCTGTAACAGTCTGCTCTCCGTTACGCTGCAAATTTAATCTTATGAAGAAACTGAATCATTTGGATTACGAAGCCTTACCATGCATATGGAAGGCCATCTCGAGATCTAATCTAAATCTAATCTCCTGACTTCTGTAGCGCTGTTTTCAAAACGATAGTTCGCCTCAAGTGAATTTTAGTCTAAACGGAAAATTATCGCAATTTGAGAAGTCTGGTCGCCTCGGGTAGCGGGACTGAGATCCTCACACAGTAACTCTGGACGCAGCGGTCATGAACAAGCTGGTGCCCTGCGATTTCAAGCTGGTGCCCTGGGTGACTCAATTGTTGAGCTGGCCGATGCTGCACGCAACTTAGGCGCGTTGTCTTTAATTCTACCATGTCTCTCACTGGCCATGTAAACAGTATTTGTAAGTCATCCTATATGTTCATTCGTGATATACGCAGAATTAGGCGTTATGTGCCCATGTCTGCAAGAATATCTCTGGCAAATGCATTGGTTTCCAGTCGCCTAGACTATTGTAACTCACTTCTTACTGGTATCAATAAATCAAACATACTGAAGCTGCAGAGGGTTCAGAACTCTTTGGCTAGAGCCATAACTAATACATCCAAATATGAACATATAACCCCCTCTGCTTAAATCTCTGCATTGGCTTCCTGTTCATGAAAGAATTCGTTTCAAACTGGGGCTCATAGTTTATAAAACTTTGAACTCTAGCCAACCACAATATTTAAAAATCTGTTCTTATTCCTCTCACTTATCATTACTCAATGAGGTTATCTGATTGTCTTTGTCTGGTCATACCTAAATCAAGAACTGTTCTCGGTGAACGAGCTGTTTCGGTTGCTGGGCCTGCCTTTTGGAACTCTCTTCCTGTATCTGTGCGCTGTGCTCAGTCGCTTGTGTCGTTTCGTTCTCGGCTGAAAACTTACCTCTTTCAAATTGCTTATCCACCTTAGGCTGCGTCTCTGTCTCTTACGGTCTGATCTTCTGGATGTTGACCTGATTACGGATTGTTTTGATGCGCCATCGGTTGATGCCTTGTGCATTAGACACCGGCGCAATAGAAGTTGCTAATTACATTACATACATTACATTACATTACATTACATTACATTACATTTCCTTTTGAGTAATGCTTTAGAAATCTGGAGTTTACGATAACAATATTATAACAAAGGTGGGTTGACGAATGACGAAATAGGTTCTCTAGGCGTTGACCATCTAGCGAGTGAAATTAGAAGCTAAGGTTTGTCATTCGCCAGATGGCGGGTGCCGAAAAAGTAAAACGTAAATATAACGTTGTGTATAGTCAACTGGCTAGTTCGCTAGGGTGTGAGAGGCTGAGAGCTGAAGTAAATGTTGTCGTCCTGTCTTGGAGAAGATTTCGTTTTTTCACAGTAGACCTTTTCTTAACATTTAGGTAAATCAACTTACACTCCAACTGTAAGTAACTTCGCCACTAACCGCAGTGCCAACAGTGCCCGTAGTGCCAGTCCCAAACCTGGAAAAAGGAGGCAGGTGACATTAACGGCCCTGGTACCCATAGAAGAGACAAAGAGCAGTCCTTAAACTAGCCCTGAAGCGGCCATGGGTATGAAGTCTTAGCAACTTCATTTTCTTAGCCTCGGCAGTATGAGGGCGGATGGCCATTCCTCTCCGTCGCCGTCTCATCTTCCCATTGACAGTGCATCCATTATAGGCCTAGCTGAGTTGACTAGGGGACACAGGTGGCAGAGAAATCTCGAACCTCAGTTCTGCCCTGGCAGGGATCTAAACCCGAAACCCCTCGATTGACAGTCCAGAACGCTAACCACTATACACTATCGACAGCTTTCCCTTCCTCATAAGATGTGGTTAGACACTGGAACTACTGCCACTCAATCGGAAACCTCTCTGGTCGTTGATTCCAATCATTCCTATAGATCATCAGCTCATTCTCATAAAGAGTAGGAATACTTTTTTTAAATCTGATTTCCTTTTTTTCTCCTACTCTGCCTATTTTGTCACCTCTCTATTCAAAAACTGCAGTGGTGAAGGATTTTTCCCGATCAATTCATTGAAAAATGAGAAGGGTCGATCGACGTCATACGGTCGCTATAGAAAAACGTGTAGTCCTACATTTACATTTAGATTTACCATCCACCGCAGCCAATTGACTGTCTACCTACACATGACCTCCTTTGAATCTGAATTATGCTACTATTGTGTTAATTTGCTAGTAATGGTAATAATGTTACTCCCATTCTGTTTGTCAATGGCTTCAATTAAAAGAATTCATAGACTGACTGATTGACTCGACATCCTTTGAACCTGCGCTTGGTACCGAAACTAACCATACTTGCCTCACCAGTTTGGTTTTTGACTAAGCGGTCCTGAATAAGCTGGTTCTCATAACTTAGGCTGGCTTCTTACTACACTGACTAACCTTGAAGATGGTAATTATAAGTGCAAAAATTCGTAGCAAGGATTTAAGGAGGTCTTGTCGGAATTCTTTAGGCCTGCTGTGATTATGATGATGATGGTGGTGGTGGTGGTGCACCACCACTGGTGGTGGTGGTGGTGGTGGTAATGATAATGATGGTGGTTAGTATGATTACGAGAATGATAGTGTTATGAGTTTTTCCCGGTTGCTAGGGCCTGGCACAGCTCTTCCCTCGGCTGCCTTCATCGACAATTCGCAACCCCTCCTGTCGACGTTCTAAACCCATCATCACCGACATAATTATAAAACTTATTGGGTCTGGATAAATCATAAATGTCAACATTAACCTATTTAATACAAGGCTCTCCAAACTGTGGACAATTAACCCCTTTCGCATAACGTCATTAAAAGATATCCAGAAGCCCAATATACAATGTACGCAACGCTCCTCCTCCTACCTAACACCCTGTACGTGCACCTCCTTCTCCAACTCATTCTCGTTTTGTCTAACACCCTGTAATTCTCGGCTAGAAGCTGAGATAGCAGAGAATCACGTACGTCGGTCGTGCTATAGGTTTTCGTAATCGTAATCATCGGTTTCATATCATATCATAATCAGTATTATCATCATCGTCGTCGTCGTCGTCGTCATCATCATCATCATCATCATCATTATCGCTATCGTCATCGACATCATCATCGGTATCATTATTATTGTCATCATCGCATCATTGTCATCATCATCATTGTTACCATCATCATTGTCATCATCGTTCATCGTCAGCATCAGCGTCATCTTCACCACCACCATCATATTAGTCACCACCACCACCATGATCATCATCATCATAGCAGCCACAGTCATCAACACGCGATGGTTTTCATTCTTGTTTGGTGACTGTTTAAGTCCAATGCTTTTCTGATGTATGTCCTTTAAGCAGGACAAATATTTTTGGCTTATCAGATGGTCGTTCCTTATCATCTGAGCTGCAACTCCACTGGAAGTAGATACGCCCATGGAAAGCACGAACTGTCAACACCTTTCTCTGTAACTTCCCATGGTCCGTAACAACTCACCAATTAGTGCGGGACACGGCAAAACCTGTGCATTTGAAAAAACGTAGAAAAAGACTCCATAAGGCATCGAGTCACCAATTAGAACGATAAGCAGACGAAAACAAAGGAAATGCCGACAAAGAAAAGTTTATAGGCCTACAGGACACTGCAATGGTTGGCGTTAACCCTAGGGCTACCAAGCTTTTTGTAACACTTTCCAAGGGGTGGTTACCACCCCCCTGGATTTCGTGTTTGGCTTCACATATCATAACTTGTAATATAGCGTTGGATTCAGCATTCATTTCTGCACAGAATGGTATATTTAGTTGTACATTATGTGAATGCACCTCGAAATTACATCACTTTTAACAATGGAACCCATTAATTAGCAATATTTTATATTATTGCGTACATTTTGTACTTTTTGGATAAACAAATATGAGATTATGTGTGTTTTGAAACTAATCTATGTATAAAAGATACACAAAATCACCCCTACACATGTTTATATAGTATAAATGTGCATCCATACATATATATCTACACATATATATCGGTTTACGTTGTAATGCTGTATTCAGCCATTTTCACACAGATTACGCGTATTATTATTTATTTTGATCACTTCCGGTATTCAAAAGACAAAGATGTAGGTATGCAAATGAAGCCCTACATTCCCTCTAAAGAATGGTATCTTTGTTTCTCTTCCAGGAAAGACAAATGAATATGCTACAGACAAAAAACTAAGGGGGAGTCCTTCCATTCAGCCATTTTTCACACATATTACGCGTATTATTATTTATTTTGAGCACTTCCGGTTGCTTCAGGTCAACTCAGTGACCATAGAAATGTAGCCCCACATTCCCTCTATAAAATGGTAAAATTTATGTCTCTAATATTAAATGACGGATAAGATATAGTCGAAAATCTAGGGGGGTGGTATCCACCCCCCTGGTGCCTCGGGTATATTGGCTATAACTTTTGAACGGTGTGAGATATCATCTCATATTTTACCTCAAAACGTGTGTAAATGAACCCCCTACAGCTACCTAAAAGGTCAAATTTTTATTCCATACGGAAAAAGTTTGAAATGAAAACCTAGGGGGTGGCAACCCCCTTGGTAGCCCGAGGGTTAAACAAAAGACGAATGATCTATCGAAGCCTTCGCCGTCCAAACTTAAACACTTAAGCTGCAGATTAGTAGGCCGGTTAAACCGTTAAAGACACAGCTCACACTGCCTACAATGCAGCATTTCTAGGGACACTAAGACAATTTCCTTCCGGCGTCCAAACTGTCTCTGGTCGAATATGTTAGCTAGCATTCTAGCAAAATATTCAACTATTACTGTGACTTAACGTGGCACCGCCCTCAAACTTGACGCAACACGGTTAATACATAAGCTGGAACATGTAGCCTACGTCTAGCTTTCGAATTTCAGACTTACGATAACGAAGTTAGGATTTTCCTGGCTAAATCTGAAAAAAAAACTTGCTTTCAAACTAACTCAAGGTGTATTCTTGTGTGAATCAAATGATAATAAAGATGCAACTTTAATCAGTGTTGCCAGGTACTTTCCGGAAATCCCCAAAAAATTGAATGCATCTGAATGACGCAAAAAGTGACAAAGCAAAACACCCTAGTTCTAAAATCTCGCTCGCCAAGCATCTGAATGTTTTCCCCAGCTTTTGCAATACCGTTTTCCGTACAGCGGACAAGAATGAAAGTAACCCAAAAAACCGCAACCCGCGGACAGCGAATTTTTCCCGCAACTAAAATTTTAAACTAGCCCAATTGGGCGGGAAAACCGCGGAACTGGCAACACTGACTGTAATGACCGTCTAGTAGGAAAGCCTAATCTCTGTACACTCCACTTTATCTCTAACACTGGTGGTCAGCGCATTCTGGTGCTAAGTATATCAATTGCAGTGTGATTCTCGTTAACGAAAACGATAACGAAAATGTTCGTTAACGAAAATAAAATGATTTCGTTAACGATAACTATAACTATAACGAAAAAATATCATTAACTATAACTATAACGAAAATAACAATAACGAAAATTCATCTTTATTTTCGTTAATACAAAAAATAAAAATAGGAAGTGCAATATGGACGATTTGACATAAATGAGAACGAAAAATGCGATATTTTTATTATGCAATTTGTCAGTTACTTTTGAAACTCGTTTATTCATGAAGCTGAATGCACCCATGCTTCAAAGGCTTTCAAAGCTCTGAGCAAATTGTGCAACAGCGTGTTAATACGCACAATTTTGCTTATAGCCTTAATTATTGTAACTAAGTAGTAACTAAAATTAACTAAAATAAAAATCCATTAACTATAACTATAACTATAACTAAAAAATAATGCTAACTATAACTATAGGCTAACTATAACTAAAATAAAAAACCATTAACTATAACTGTAGCTATAACTAAAATAAAATCTGTAAGGAGAATCACACTGATCAATTGCCACATGCACGTAATATTAAAAGCAGACTTCAAAATGTGGTCTGGTCACAAAGTGGGCAAAACATACCACACGTTTTGTTTCCCAGAGTGTAGAGGCATAGGCCTAGTGTTGTGCGTCAACTTTCGAACATGTATTATATTATTAACGTGGCTTCTGTGGGGCGCTGAGAAATTTGGAGAATTACACTTACGCTATAATATTACATAGGCCCCAGGGTCCGATTTGTCAAAAAAGAAGCAGGGGGTCGAGAAAAATCGCGGATCCAGAATTCTTTGTGTGGGCCCTGTGGGGCAAGGTTTTTTTAGGGGCGCCACATTCCACGGTTAAAATGCCAATTAACTTTAAATGATAGTATATTTGAAATACTGCCATAATTATGCGCAGTAGGCTAGTTAGGCCTAATGTAGTAGACCACCAGTATGTACTATCCTACATAAAATCGTTTGAAAGTGGCGTTTATTTGTGATGGTGGGGTGGATCGCAAGTAATTTTTGATTATTTTCTATCTGCTCAAAGTTCTTTCTGCAGTGGCCGACGTAACAGGAAGAGTGAGATATATTTTATAAAGTATACTAATAGATTAATTAGGGCAGTGATTCCCAGCCTTTTTCAGAGCATGGCACCCTTAGCCTACTAACAGCAGATCAGCGACACCTTTGACCTTAATTTCAACTATTTTTCTTCAAGTTAGTTCTTTATTTTACTGATAACAAACGTTTCTTTGTTTAAAAAATAATTATAGGCCTATGTTAGTAGTGATAAATTTTAAAACTTTCACATAGAAAGCTGCACAAATGTTATGGTTCTACCTTTCTGACATCCAACCACGAGCAGGTTCACGGGGCCCTTTGGTGCCGCGAAACTCAGGTTGGGAAGCACTGGATTGGGGAGGGAGTAATTGTCACTTGTATGGGACAGTTACAATGCAAGTGATTTAATCAGTGGCGTGGCTAGGTATTTTGGCGCCCGTGGCGAATAACGGCAAGCACTCCCAACAGGGCCGTCATTTGAGTTTTTTTCAGGGGGGGCAAAAAAATTTTTTACGTGAGGCAATTTTTGGCCAGCTTGTCAACAGTATACGTAAGCTGACACAACATTGAAAAATCTCTCCAAAGGATTGTACTGTGTTAAAAAGTAGGGCCTACATTGGTATTGAACAATGGTGTTTAACTGGGCGCATCCGAATAAAGTAAAGATAATATTATTTCATCAAATGCACTGAAAGACATATAAATAGTCAAATTCAGGGGGGGCAAATGCCCCCCCCCAAATGACGTCCCTGACTCCCAATAGAAATTTCGAATTTTAGCGAAACACAGAGTTAGTCGAACGCTATATTGAACATTATTCGATTATATGAATATGTGGCTCTTACCAGACTCAAAACTTTTCTATCCTTGATAAGTCTGCAAAGTCTTTGAGAACTTCAGCAAAATTACAAGGCTGATGAAACTGCTGTGGCATGATTGGATTCAATGTCTTGTTCATCTTAAATTGTGCCCCTCAATCAGTGCCCCTCAAAATAGCTGGAGTTAATCTCCATAGAACTTGCTGCAGCTGCTGCTCGTTTCTCCGACAATTTCTTAGACCTAGCTCCGTTCAGTATATGTTGCTTAATTTTTGATAAAGGCAAGCGATACCGTAAGCAAACAGTTTTATGAACAACAAATAGGCCTACAAATAAAATTGGAATTTCGAACAGACAACGTAGGTTACAGATATTCCACGACTTATGACTCAGCCGTCTCAGAGCCACTGCCCTGGGAAAGCTCAGCCATGGCCCTCTGGATATTGATATATCCAGAGGGTCATGGGTCAGCAGGGCGACTGAAGCGTGGATAAAATAAATTGTTTCGGCTTAACGACACTTTTTCATATCGAAGATGATTAGTGTCGGAGGCAGAAAGCAACCTTGTACTCCACGTTTAAATTGCGACCGAGCCACCCGCAGTAAAGATCCGAGAAATTAATCTCTGATAAACCGACCCGACCGGGAAGCGAACCCGGGGCGCCGGCGTGACGAGCAGGCACCAACCCACTCGGCCACTCAGGATCTCTCTCTGAAGCGTGGAAAATTTTAAATTGTTTCGGCTTAACGACACTTTTTCATATCGAAGATGATTAGTGTCGGAGGCAGAAAGCAACCTCGTACTCCACGTTTAAATTGCGACCGAGCCACCCGCAGTAAAGATCCGAGAAATTAATCTCTGATAAACCGACTCGACCGGGAAGCGAACCCGGGGCGCCGGCGTGACGAGCAGGCACCAACCCACTCGGCCACTCAGGATCTCTTCTGAAGCGTGGACCCTAGCTCTAGCCTCTTATACCCGGGGTCCACTCCTAAAGCATGGACCTCTACTATAAGGGAGCCTCTGGGAAACCTGATCCTTTGGGCGGCCCGAAAACTATAACCAGTGTAGAAATCTTGTTGTTGACAGACAACTTTCTTCCTTAATCCAAAAGCAGATGGTGATGTGACACGCATAATATATCAAACTGCAAGACAAAGAGACAAGAGACAGAGGAAATGGAGGAAAGTGGTCGAGTAGGGAGAAGAAACATTGCTAGCTACTAGCCCACTAAAGACAACGGTGACCATTATATATATATATGTATCGGTGCGTGGGCTTTCAGAGAGTAGGGGAGTAGCAGAGAGGGAGGCAGAAGCTAGGCTGGCCTAGCTTCTGCTTGGTCATAATGGACTCGTTTGGTGTAGGACTGTGGGTAATGACTGTGGGTAATGACTTTGAGGGGGTCAAGCCGACCCCCTCGGGGGTCGGCCAAAGGCTAGAAGCAAGGGGGTCAAAAGGAAGAAGCAAGGGGGTCCAACCCCCCCGACCCCCGGCAAATCGGACCCTGATAGGCCCTACATTGCATTGACAAAATCTGTAGGATGGACAATTATAGGCGTGTTATACCAGACTGAATAAACAAGTCGTATCGACAACACAGAAATTAAAGATGTAGACCAAAACAGAATGCATGCCTTGAAGATGTCAGTGACTGCTGGCGCAAACTGTATAGGCTACATGTGCAAAGGCTGAATGTGGTATTAAACACGGAATAGAAATGATTGGAAAAGACAGTGATACACGCGATCGACGGGTGATGAGCACATCGACAGATAGAAGAAGAAAGAAGATATTTATTCATTTATCGGTGATCTTTGCCGCCCAGTGTCCGACGTTGCAGCGCGTCGGGCGCTTCGTTCTACGACGAGGGGTAAGCTCCTAGTTCCACGGGCACGCTTGGCTATTAAGCTGCGCCGTGCTTTTCGGTTGTGGGACCTTCCACCTGGAATGACCTCCCGCTTAAGCTCCGCTCTTTACTTGTGAGCCAACCGGCAGGGTTTTACAAGTCCCTCAAGTCTTTTCTTTAGTCGTGGCTGGGCCGGGAGCGCTTCTGAGTAGTTTCTTGAAGAGGCGCTATATAAATGTTCTGAATGAATGAATGAATGAATGAATGAATATTACCTTCCCGCTTGAATTAATCATAATTATGCATCCGACTAAGAAGTCTTAAAATAGGGCGATGGCCCAGAGGATTTACGGAATTCAAGTGAGAGATTGTCCGGAGGCAATATATAGCAAGGTCTACAACGGGATACGGATCGGTCACACGTACTAGGCCGTATACCTCTGGAATGATGAATTCCGCAAATGCAGCGTTCCTCCACCAGCCTCATCGTTCATCCACCATCATCTACATCAAGCTCCTCTATATATACCTATCTAGCCCCTCACTCAAGATTACAGTCTCACCTCCTCAATAATTCCTGATCCGCCTTCCAAGTACTCCCATACAAAACGAAACCTCTTCTCTCTGCTAGCATGTCCACGTAGGCCTGCACGGGACCAACATTCCATATGGGACTCATGTAGGAGCCATTTGAATCCAATAAATTGTCTATTGGCAGGCTGGTAGGGAGCTGTTTCCGTTCTATCTCTGGTCTTCTGGCAACCGGACTCGGTTCTTCACTTGAACATCTCTGGACAACCCCTCTGACACGACAAAGCGCTCGTGAATAAGCTGGTGCCCTCGTTTAGCTTTGATTAGCACTCTAGAAATTCGGCGTTTACGGTGACAATTACGACCTTCGGATGAGTAATGAGTAGAAAGCGGGCAATAGTGATGTAGGCTAACAGGACGAGTTGGGTGGTGCAGAGTTTGTGAGGTTGAGTGGGGTGAGGGTTGAGCGCATCGCAGAAGGTTAGGCTATAATTTAAGGGTGAAAAAACTTTGAACTGAATTCGATTAGAGATTTTTTCAGCCAGTGAAGTCACTATATATGTCTTAATTGCTTAATTGTTACAAGTGAAGTCATTTATCGGTATCTTAATTGTTACTAGTGCAGTCACAGGCCTAATATATCTTAATTTCTACTGCTGCAGTCATAATATATCTTAATTGTTAGTAGTAGTGCTGGCATAATTATGTCTTAATTACTACTTGGCTGTTCGGGGGACAGCTTGTGCAGGTGCACTGCAGGACAACTGGAGTAAAACAGTATGCAGTCTATAGCCAGTTTATGCATTCTGACCAGTTTTATATCAAGTCTGTTATTCATTCTGAATGTAAAATGCGCTAGTTCCGGCAACCCATCCTCAGCACCTTTGCCCATGCCAGCATTTCCATGGTCATTAGATTAGACCAACATGGGCTCTAAACGGGTCCCATATGGGAATACGGGTCGGATATGAGCTCCATGTGGGCATGTTGGCCTTCATTAAGTTCATTGTGACAAGAAGGTATCGACTACTGCCAATTATACTAGCAACTGACCCCTACAGCGGCATAGATGACCAGGGGAGTCCAGAGGTCCGGACCCTCCCGACTCCCGAGGCCAAGCCACCGCCACACTCGGATATCTTCGTAATTGGGGGCGGGTACGAGGGGTATTCGTACCCATAAGAACAATGCAGGTTTTATGCCCAGAAGAACAATGCTCATTATTATTTTCTTATAGAAAGACCTTCAATTGAGCCTCAAGACTCAAAAACAATGCTCCAAGCAACACTATCATCATCGTGATGACCATCAATATGGGGCCGTCCATAAATGACGTCACGCTATTTTGGCCGATTTTTGACCCCCCCTCCCCCATGTCACACTTCGTCACAAAAAGTCACACCCCCTGAAAAATGACGTCACAAAGCTCTGACCCCCCCCCCTAAAACCAAATTTCCACTTGATAATAAAACATGTTTCAAATCCCATTTATTGTCATTGGAATAAGTATTTAAAAATCTGATGGTGAAAAATATTTAAATAATTAGAAAATTATTAATAATGGTGCCCATATACATTAAAATAATAAAAAAAATTATGAAAATTTTAATACTCAAAATTAGTGCTGTTATTTTAAAATTAAAATGTTGTTTATTGTTAAATTTAATTACACAGACCTGATGTGACGTCACACTTCGCTGACCCCCTCCCCATGTCACACATCGTCACAAATTTCCGACCCCCCCTCCCCTAGGTGCGTGAGGTCATTTATGGACGGCCCCTATCTTCATTGGTAGGCCTACCTTATGTGTTATTAGTTGGACCCTGGGGAATGAAGGAAAGGAAGACTACGGAAGAACTAGCCGGAGACTATGACTGATGACTTAAGATTGCTTGGAGTCTTGGAGATGTCGTGGGACGAGGCAGAAAGACTGGAAAGGAACAAAGACGAATGGAGAAAATGCCCGATGTGTATACCTCCATGGGAAGGATGAAGTATACTTCGTAACCATAAAGGCCCTATTATTATTATTATTATTATTATTATTATTATTATTATTATTATTATTATTATTATTATTATTATTATTATTATTATTATTATTATTATTATTATTATTATTATTATTATCATTATTATCATTATTATCATCATCATCATCATCATCATCATCATCATCATCATCATCATCATCATCATCATCATCATCATCATCATCATCATCATCATTATTTATTATTATTATTTATTATTATTATTATTATTATTATTATTATTATTACTACTACTATAATTATTATGAATTATTATTATTTAGTAGTAGGCCTAGTAGTAGCAGCAGCAGCAGCAGCAGCAGCAGCAGCAGCAGCAGCAACAGCAGCAGAACTAGTAATTTCGTAATGTTCCTCAGAATCCACCGTAAGCTTATTAACCTGCTTTCTGCCAATGACCTTTCTGATCGCGCCGCTTAATCAAAGCGAGTCCGCACAGTGTTAAAAATTCATTGGCCTAATTTGACTGTTCAGCCAACGCCCAAGGCTATGGCTGGAGGTCTTACGTATAGAACAGCCTAGACATGCAATTCTAGACAGACGCATTATGTAGGCCTACACTTCTCTGCGCAGCTGAAGGGCCACTACTTGAAACACACACACGTCTGGGGTTAGGACAATGCGTGTTTTTCTGCGCTGGAGATTAGATTAGCTGGTGTTAGATTCTGTGCGCAACTGGCGCAACTTTGTACAGCCTGTTCCATTCTCGTGGGTTGGTTGGTCAACACGCTGCAGTAGGCCTACTAAGAGTTCTTCTCATCCGATGCTAACTGTAACTTACAACTGTTATTAGACCTATAGGACCTATCCCCTTATATTGTATTCACTCCCAGTCGGTATTGCCTTGCCATTAGGTCTATCTTGCTTGGCAAGAGATTCCTTGCAATGGTATTCCATGCCATTAGAATGATTAGAGTCTCTAGTATTATGCTTGCTATCCGTCATCAGCTTCTCTAATAATTATTACTTTCCTTTTCATAAGATTTCATCCTTATTTAAATACATTTTCATTCTATTTTAAATTCCTAAATAATTATTCTCTGTCGTGAGTGCAAAGCGCAGAACGAACGGTGCGTTGAAACTGAGTGGCAACTGGCGACACCTATTACCCGGCGGAGTAGTGAGTGCCTCTGCTATAAATACGACTGAGACAGCTGTGCAGCCTCCGTTGTAAACAATTGCGTCGGTCGTCGTATGGTGTTGGGGCATTTCGTGGTGAATCGCCATACGTGACCGACCGTATGAGAATTTCTCCCATTTGTTTTACAGTTATTTATCGTTTTATAGAAGGATATTCCTCTTGAACCGATGACCCCGAGCCGTCGTGGACTTACGCCCAGCGGCGGGCTGCCTCAGCGGCCGATAGAGCCTCTTGGGCGGTCGTTGGGTCGAGCGGTCCCTGCGGGTCTGCCCTTGTTTTACCGGCCTCAGTTCGGATTAATCTGTGCCTAGGCCTCTAACAATGGCGGGGTTAATCGGAGGGTGTTGGGGTGAACATTCCCGGTGTGGCATGGCGCAGGGAGTGGCCATGTGGTTGAGCACCCTCGTCGTTTGGATCGTGCTGTTCGAGCGTGTCCAGACGGCGGTCTATTTGAACAAGTGGGCTGTGGAGATTCTCGGAGGACCGGATGCGGCCAACCAGGTGGCGGCGGATTACGGATTTAGAAATCTTGGCCAGGTAAACATTGCAATTATAAAATTAGTTTTCATATTTGACTGTAATTTTGCAACAGGAAATCTCTGTCTGTCTTTCAATCAATCATGCATTCAGTCAGTCAGTCAATCAGTTGCTCAGTCAGTCAGTCAATCAGTTGCTCAGTCAGTCAAGCAATAAGTCAGGAAGTCAGTCAGGAAGTCAGTCAGGAAGTCAGTCAGTCAGTCGACCAACCAATCAACCAGCCATGTGTCAGTAACATATCTCAGACCCCAACAAGTTTGCTTTCCTGTATGGCTTCAGAAACGTTGGCTGAAGCGCTGATCAACAATACTGGACTCAAGTCTTCTTTTGATTACCCTTTGGAAACCTCTCTGACGTGACACAGCGCTTGTGAATAAGCTGGTGCCCTGCGCTTTGCTTTTGAATGGCGCTTTAGAAGTTTGGAGTTTATGATTACGATACTGAATTGCCAGTTATTATCTAATATCAGATTGCATCTGAGAGGAGCTCTGAAAATTGCTAGCCACACATAATTTGTTGAAACCAATGAGATATTATTATCATCACTAGAGCCCGTATGACGTATAATCCCTTGGCTAATTTTTGAAGCCAAAAAGCCCACAACCATAGATATAATAACACCTTAAAGAGAGCTCCGCAGTTAATTTATTTTGAAATGACGCGTTTTGATTGGTTAAAATTCATGGACGCAGTCAAGCTTAAGCGAGACTTTAATTTCTTTTCGAAGCTTACGCCTTAAAAATACAACAGACACAAAATAACAACTTATCGATTAAATAATATTCCAGCGGCCTTGTTTTCTGGCTTTAATAAGTTGCAACATCCACACACTACACAATTTAACTTCGATCGTTTCGCCATTTTGAGAGGTCACAGGGTCAAGGCCGTTGCGCTGACTCGGGGTCACAGCCTCAACAAAGATGGCGGATGCGGGCTCTAGTGATATATTTATATATTGTACATCTCTATGGTTGAAACTGTACCTAGTGGATGCATCAGGGCGTAGTGGTAATTATGTTAATTGTAAATTTATATAGAGCCACTTCAAGAGAGACTCTCGTCAGAGACGTTGTGCATATATCTGTGCGGATATTAGTAAACTTTGTATGAGTGTAATTACAGAAAATTCTGTATATAGTCTTTAAATCTGACTCCCTGTGTATAGCTCGAATAATAGATGTTAGACAGCCAGGTAACTATGTAGTTGGCTGTAATAGAGCAAGTCTTAATTAAAGACCTCTAAAAGCAACATTATTGTTTTTATGAGATGCCTAAAAGCTGCTATATAAAGGGTCATATATACATATGCATACATACATAAGTAGATACATACATACCTGCATATCTGCATGCATAAATACACACAAATACACACATACATACATACAAACTTGAATCCTTACATACATACGCTCTAGCTCAAAATCGGTCATATGCTGTTGTGGGTCCTTCTGCTTGGAATGACCCTCCCCTCCTTTGCATGCAAAACTATTGTCTGGGTTCTCCTCATCTGTTCGTTCCATCAAGACGTTTCTGTTTCCCTGGGGCTTCTACACTGACAGCGCCTCTGAATAGTCCATACTGCGAGAGGCGCTTTATAAATGTTCAGATACAATACAATACAATTCACATACACACATACATGCATACATCCTTACATCATACGTACATACATACATACATACATGCATACATACATACATACATACATACTTACTTATTTAGTACTTTACTTATTTACTTACTTACTTACTTACTGAATTGCCTCACTCACTCACTCACTCACTCACTCACTTGCATACAGACATACATACAAGCATATATACATGCATACTTACATAATTTTATATGAGTATGTTAGCATTGGCAGTTGACCAGCCAATTAAGCTGACTGATACCAAGAGGCAGCTGTTGGTGTTAAAAGTGCAGATGACTAGTTTCTTAGCTTGGGTTAATTCCTAGGTTGGGTAGCTAACCCTGTCTCGCACCACTTGATCTTCCCACAGTACTGCCCCGACGTGCCCCGTGTACTCATTATAGTGAAGCTTATATATAGTCAAATTTCTTAGAGGATGCTTTTGGAATAGATGCTTTGCATGATTTTTCTGTACTGGCTGGGTTGAGTCTTCAAACTCTGAATTGGCAGTCCAGAATGCTGACCGCTAGGCACATCAGACACTCAATTGTAATTAGTAACTTCTATTATGCCTGTATCTAATGCACAATGTATCAACCGATGGTGAACTAAAACAAGCCATAATCAGAAGATGAGTCTGCTAAAAGTGCCAAAGCAGGAATGAAGCAGTTAAAAGAAATAGAACTTAAAGTTTTAACACTTAGTGATATATTAAAGAGTACCCTGGAATCAAATTTTTAAGAAGGAAATTCTTAAGAGCCTTTTTAAAAATGCTAAGGAGACTTTTGTAAAAGGCCAGATGTTTTCATTGTGTTAAGTTTAGTTAGTCGTGTGTGTCGAGATATATTGAGAGGCATTCACCCGAGACCAAACAATGAATCAGTTAGGTAGGCTTTGGTAAACAATGGATGCAATAAAATTGCAGGTCTGCAGAGGTTAGAAAGGGTAAACAAAAAGCTAATGCAGGCTGTTGAGGTGGGGGAGAAGGAGCATAAAATAGAATGTTCAGTATACCTGGAGAAGGATTTGTGAAGGAGGTGCAGAAGAGATAATGGTTACGGTCTGTAAAAGGAATAGCCTATAAAAGAACTGCCTACATTCGTAAAACGTAATGGCTGCTTAAAATACTAACGTGGCTAGGTTGCAGCACTGTTTGATGTGTAGGAATACATGCACTTTTGATGCTATTCTTTTTTGTTGCTAGGCTACTACTGTGTCTCTTTGCCATGCATGTACAATATGTGTGTGTGTGTGTGTGTGTGTGTGTGTGTGTGTGTGGGTGTGTCTGTGTGTGTGTCTGTGTGTGTGTGGTCTATAGAATTAAGAATGAAAATGCAATACAATACAATTATAATTTGACAATACCCTCCTTACTGGTACTGACAGCTGTGCAACATGTGATCAGAATTAGCTAGTAACTTTAACTTCTGTAGGAGTAGCTTGCTACTTGCACCACACTTCGTTGCACAACAGTCTTATAATAAACCTGACATTACATTACTGTACATTACGTTACAGCTCTTTTACGGTAAGGTACTGATAATTGGATGACATGGTTTTAGAAGTAAAGCTACTTATTAGCTTTAGTAGAAGTGGCGTTAATAGAAGCTTTAGTACAAGTATATGGCTTTACTTCTAAAACCATGTCATCCAAGTGTTAGTAACAGCATGCTAAAAACTTGTCATTACACAATTATATCACATAAAATAATATGAGATCACTGAAGACCTATTTCACATTACAACAGTGGATATCTCCTACTTTCGGTTTGTTTCAATGTCTGCATTACTACTTGATCGCTTGGCTTTCAGCCACAATTGTCTGTGCATGTTGCGAGACAATTATTGTGTTGATGATGCTCTGACTGCATTAGTTTCTGCTATTTCCATACACTTCTTTGGGTATTGCATATAGGACAAGTAAACAAGATGTAAAGATCACGAATCTTTACAAGTCTGTAAAGATCCGAAAAGATACAATCCTTCCTGTCTGGGCACTGTGGTATACAAGAAACATTTAAAACAGTTGAAAATCTATTTACTATGTTGCTTTTAGTGCTTGTGCTGACAACTATAGACAGTTTTGCACAGCATCCTAGAAGTAGCTTGCTACAGACGATGCTATCAATTGTCCTAAGTACAATTGCAGTTACAATAGTCTGTGTGCTGCTGAAATGGTGGTCTATATGTGTCTGAGCTTTCAGACTGAATTCTTTGTTCAAGTAATTCAACAGAATGTGGGGTAACCATTCATCTGTCACCACAATCATTTACCCATCCATCCACCCC
Source organism: Aporrectodea caliginosa (assembly GCA_020284085.1). Taxonomy (NCBI): domain Eukaryota; kingdom Metazoa; phylum Annelida; class Clitellata; order Crassiclitellata; family Lumbricidae; genus Aporrectodea; species Aporrectodea caliginosa. Next base: position 19,146 of record JACEVL010000016.1, read on the forward strand.
AATATCCATTAATGTGCCTGCATCTAAGCTGTTGCTTGGGAAACAGGGCTCAATAGGTTATTATTTGTCCAGAAGGCTCTCAAGTTTTATGGCACATAATTCCAGTTCAGGAGACCAGTTTTCCAGCTGCCACTTTCAATTTATTTTTCACCTTAGATCATATGCACCACCTATATATACACCCACACATATATATATATATACACATGTATATACAGTTATACACTCATATATAGGCATAAGTGTGTATATTATGTCTATTATAGTACTCTCTGCTTGACTTATAATCTGATGAAGTGCTGACTGAAATCGGACAGAATTAGCCTGGAATTGGTTTGAGATTGTTTTATGGTCTGGAATTGCGTGGAAATTGTTTTGAAGTCGGATTGATATCAGATTAAAATAGACATCAAGTCTGATTGAAATCGGATTTAAGGCAGATTGAAATTGGGTTGAAGTTGGATTGCATACTTGCCAAAAGAATTTAGCATAGAAGTTTCTTATCAGTTCTGCCTGAGACTGGTTGAAAATGTTTGATTCTTAATGGCTGAAAGCAGATTAAATTGATGTAGAAACAGGTTGAAGATTAAGAGTAAAAGTTTCTGATTAGATATTGAAGATACCAGTTAAGATACAATTTCAGATGCCATTTAATATACTTTGTAAGCTACCATTTAAGATATGATTTAAGATGCCATTTGAGAGTACTATTTAAGGTGCCATTTAAGATACCATTTGTGAAACCATTTTAGAAGAGTTTCAGTTCTAGACCAAGAATTTCTTGTCCACGTTTAGTATTTCATTCACAGTTTAAAATTCTCTTATCTCGCCCTGCTCTGATTCTGCTGACTGTTGATGATAAATATTTGGCGTAAATGGACTTTTACATTACCATTCGGTTACCTGACTTCACCTTGCCCGAGTTTAGCTTTGTTTAGACAGAAGCATGTGCTGTGGATGGCTGGAATATGGTTGGAAACGGGTTATTGTCCAGTTGGAGCCGATCAATCCTGGAAGAATAAATACTCCAGTGTGGTTCTGGTCTTGTAGCTGTTTGAGGCTTTGAGCTTTCCAGCGCCCAACGTCGGCCATCTGCTAGAAAGCTTGATAAGATCTTCGATGAAAGCACTGTATATGGTGATTATTATCGGCAGTTCGGCACATGTCGCAATCATCAGTAACAATCACGACGACTGTTACCAATGTCTGCCTGAGTTAGTGTGTGATGTAACAGATTACAGTACGTCAGGTCACTCCTAGAAGAGGAGTAGAAAAGAAGTGATGGAAAAAGAGGAGGCAGAGGAGGAAGAGCAAGGCCGTCTGTTAAGTTAATCCAGAGAGGCAGTCATGGGCATGAAGCGCTAGCGACTTCATTTCCTTTGTGCCTCGCCATATGAGGGTGCGTTACCATGTACCTCTTCTGGGGTGTGGTATACAAGGAGAAGAAGAGCAGTGGCTTAAAACCAACGGCTCTTAGAGGAGCCACGAGTAGGCATATGGGAGTGGGTGGCCAGCCCTCTTCCTAGCCGCCTGATATTCTCACTGATAATGTAGGTCAGTGTACTTATTATAACTGAGTTCACTACGGGGACACAAGTCTCCTAACAAATTTCAGCCCTGGCGGGAACAGCATCCCCCACCCGACCCCCCCCCCCAATCTTCTGATCGACAGTCAACCTTGCTAGCCACTAGACTATTTTCTCTGACTAATCGTGTTTCTTAATAGTTCGTGGTAGGACACTTGACCTACTACAATTGGAGTGACCTCTGTAAAGCCCAAGTCTCTAAAGCCGACCCCCTCCTGCCCTCTCCGTGTTTTTTTATATCCACCGACCCGGGGAAATTTATTATGTAGCAGACATCATGGGTGTTGGGGTGAAGCAGTGCCCGTCAACATTTGTTAAGAACCCCACGCCCCATCCACGCCCCCTCCACGCCCCCTCACTTCCTATGAAATGGATTATTAGGAGGGCATGTGTAAAGCGTCTGGTTCTGTTTGGTTGACCTCGTGTCGGTTGTCCCTAGGTCAGAGCAGAGCGATGGTGGTGACTGAGATAAGACCACCCCTACCCAATACCCTACCCTACCTACCCATTCGTGTTGGTTGATGAAGTAGGGGGTGGATATTAACTGAATATTGACTGGGTCTTACAACGTGTTTCTATGTTCCGTCCCTTCTGAGTGACAGGGTGATTTATAGAGGGTGATTTAGAGGGCAGGGGGTCATTATTTTGTATGGGCCTGAACATGTCTGGCCAAGGAGTAATAAATGAAATTCTATGGTATATAGATTTCCTTGGCCTGGCTGTGGTCTAGCCCTTCAGGGGCTACTGCAGTGATGTCTGGCTCTTCATGGGCTACTCATGTCTGACCCCTTGGCTTATATATCCTTCATCTCGGTTACTGGGATTTGAATCATACATTTGGGGGAAGAGAATTCTCTGTGAAATTCGAGTCCTTCTTACTTGCCTAAGACACTTAACCTATTAAAAAAAAATGAATGTAGTGGTTAACACACTGCATTGACAGACCAGTGTGTTAACCACTACACTAATTTTGTTTGAATATAGGAAAACGAGGAATCAGGATAGGGCCTGTGGAAGAAATTGGTTTTCAATTTAAATCAAAGATCTGCACAGAGATTGTAAGCTGCAATGTGTTGGTCAGTCATCATTGTATGTCTGTATGTTTTTGCATGTCTGTATGTTTTTTATGTCCGTATGTTTTCTGTATGTCTGTATGTTTTTTATGTCCGTATGTTTTCTGTATGTCTGTATATTTTGTGTTTGTCTGTATGATTTTTGTGTATGTCTGAATGTTTTTATGTCCATATGTTTTTTGTTTTTCTGTATGTTTTTGGTATGTCTTTATGTTTCTGTGTATTCCTCTCTGTATATTTGTTTCGTTATTTTTATCCTGCTGACTGGCAATAATACCGTTTATATAGGGTAACCGTACCAGCCTCTTTTCATCGTATGATTCCCTTTTAGTGAGAGATTTTGCACTCTGAGTGGTATCATTTGATGCTTGGGTGTTAAGGAGATTTGCATGTTTGTGGTATCTTCTGAGGCTTTGGTATTCTAGGCATCTTGCAGATTGTGTGGTAGATCGACTGTTTCGTTGTTAGAGAAGTCTTCTGTCATATCCGTTTGGGGCTTTGATATTTTAGGGAACTGGCACTTTGTGATATCTTTTATCGTTTTGGTTTCAAGAGAGATTGTGCACTGTGTGTGATCTTTTGCGGGTGTGATCACAAGCGTTATGAGTAATTGTGCCTCGTCTAATACTTGAGCCTACCTCTAGCGTTCCTTATATTTTGGTGATATCCCCGTACAATGCGGAATTCCTGTATTCCTGATTGTCAGTGGGGAATGTGGTATCTTCTTCTGCTGAGGTACTTTGAAGTGGCATCCGGTATTTTATCTGTTTACCTTTGGGGCAGTGCAGTTGGCCTGTCCATTAGGGGAGGGAGGTTTCTCCGTGTACAACAACTGCCCATTGTTATGACTTGTGCTCCAGATTTATTTCTTAATAAAAGTTTCGTTTTTCAGCGCTAGCAGAGTACTTATAAGTACTCATACAGGGAATATATGGACTGTTAGGAGAGGTGCGGGATTGTCTAGTGGTTAGTATGCTGGACTGTCAGTCATAAGGTCGGGGTTAAGAGTCATATGGTCAGAGGTTGAAATCCCAAAGGGCAGAAATGTTTCAAAGTTTTTGCTCCACCTGTGCCCTGTAGCAACTCTAGCTGTATTGATTACTCTGACCATATACTGTTGGCAGATCAAACGGCAGAGGAAGGACTCGACCTCATATGCCGAGACTAAGAAAGATGAAGTCAGTAACAATTGGTATACCCATGTCTGCCTGTCAGGGTAACTTAAGGGCCTGCTCTTCTTTCATCTTCTATGAATGGAGAGAAGATGAACCCTCCCAACCCTGAGTCAGTTGAGGGCATAGTTGTAAAAAACGGTAAAAGCAAAATAAAAAACGAAATAAAACGCCGTTTTTTTCAAAATAATAAAAAACGGAAAAAAACTAGAAAAAAACGATAAAGAACATAATTTGACGTTGTTACATCTTTTCTGCCATTTTTAAATTAAAAACCCTGTTTACACAATTTAATTTTAATCAGCAAATAACATAACTTTATAAGTAAACACCAAGTAACATTAATCTACAACAATTATTTTCTTTTTCATAAGTTTGGTTTAATAAGAAATTGAGTTATTAAAAATACTGAAATCTTTTCAAATTTGAGTGTAGCCTACGTAATCAAAAATTGTACTTACAATTTTGACTTATATAAGAACGTAATAATATATTATGGAGTAAAATCAGTCAGTTTATCAGTCACTCGAAGATTACTCTGTACAAAGAAAACATTTTTCGCATTTAGGATAACTTAGAAATTCAAATAACTTTTATAAATGTTATTTCCTGATCTGTGCTATTTTATTTCTCAACTGACGACACTAAACAGTGACGTAAATTAGATGAATCCTTGAACGGACGGAGCAACGTAAGGGATATCAGAGAAGAATAAAATTAAACAAATAATAACAGACAGTAAATAAATAAATAAAGTTTTTACATAAAAATAAAAAACGGAAAAAAACGAGACGAGAAATAAAAACGAAAAAAACGACGTTTTTTGGAAAATAATAAAAAACGAAAAAAACGTTTTTTACAACTATGGTTGAGGGTATTATCTGCATTCTATCTCTTCTCTCAGTGCTATACAGTGGAATCGTTGGTAATGGGGTGGATCCATGACAGGATAGCTCATAGGGTGGAACCGTGACAGGATAGCTCATAGGGTGGAACCGTGACAGGATAGCTCATAGGGTGGAACCGTGACAGGATAGCTCATAGGGTGGAACCGTGACAGGATAGCTCATAGGGTGGAACCGTGACAGGATAGCTCATAGGGTGGAACCGTGACAGGATAGCTCATAGGGTGGAACCGTGACAGGATAGCTCATAGGGTGGAACCGTGACAGGATAGCTCATAGGGTGGAACCGTGACAGGATAGCTCATAGGGTGGAACCGTGACAGGATAGCTCATAGGGTGGAACCGTGACAGGATAGCTCATAGGGTGGAACCGTGACAGGATAGCTCATAGGGTGGAACCGTGACAGGATAGCTCATAGGGTGGAACCGTGACAGGATAGCTCATAGGGTGGAACCGTGACAGGATAGCTCATAGGGTGGAACCGTGACAGGATAGCTCATAGGGTGGAACCGTGACAGGATAGCTCATAGGGTGGAACCGTGACAGGATAGCTCTATAGTATTAGTTCGGTTTTCAGTCTGGTTTCCGTGCCTCGTTGGATTTCTCCATTGGATTACGATTGTTTACTAGAGTTTCGGGGCCATCCGTTGATGCCTTGTGCATTAAGATAACGGCGATATATAATTATTACATCGTTGGATTAGAACCTCAATACAAGTGCCCTTGTGAATGAATCGTGATAGTAATCAACATTTATTAGTTTGCGATGAATTTCTATTTATTCAGGGTTCGAACACTCTGTATACACGCTCCTTCCGTTTTGTTGGCCAAGTGCTGAACAAACAAAACTAAACGATGTTCGATGTTCGGACCAGCATCGCCAGATGCAGTGAATCGTGTTTGTCCATTTTCTGTGGATGCTCGTCTTGTTGTTTCTGCTGCTGGTGTTTGGATTTGTGATGCGTTTACGGCACCAAAATAATGCTAATGTTTCTGCACTTAGATTGATTCTCCATGGTTCGGTTGGCTGGCTTCCATGCAATCTGTGTCTCGATCTTCTTCTACTTAATTCCATGCATATATTTCGTCTATTTCGCAAGAGGTTGAAGGAGTTCTGTGTGATAGGTTCTTGTGTAATTGGGTCAGAAATACCTGTGATGAGTTTTCTTAAAGAGGTGATATATAAATAGCACTTACAATTACAATTATGATTACAATTGCAATTATAATTCAGTTGCAATAACATGTAAACTTACAATAAAAAATTGTAATTATAATTCAATTACAATTACATGTAAACTTACAATTACAATTATAATTCAATTGCAATTGCACGTACAATTAAAATTACAATTATAATTATAATTAAAAAATAAATAATTGCATGCTGTAGAGTTCTGGTTTAATATTGTTTTCACTGTACTGATGCATAATGTACATACACACATAATACATATAGGCAACACAGCAGTCGACAGGAAGGCAGGGAGATACAGTGACTGTCACAGACAGACTTAGTCCTGGCATACTTACATAGAGACAGACACAGGCACACGCACACAGACAGGTGAGACAAGACACATCGAGAATGACAAGCTGACAAAAAGGCCGAGACTGAAATATACATTTATTTGCTGTCAGCTTTGTAGTATAATGTATACTGTATCTGTTTGACCAGCTGCGTCTTCTGATGTTGGTCGACTCCCATTTAAGAACCCCACCCCCTCACTTCCTAACGTAAGGTAAGGTATATTGCCTCGGAGTAAATACCTTTGAGGGATGATATAAGTGCTCTAAATCAATGAGCGAATGAAGGAATGAAGGTAAGGTAAGGATGAGTGATAATCTGTGGAATATCTGGAGTATCTGGAATATCACGCCTGTCCCATACACTCGGCCTTCAAGTCCTTCCTTCAGGGGTCGGTAAATAAGTTTTGATGTTAGAAAGGTCATTAGATTGCTGCCGTCGTGTGGGTGCCTCAGCCGTAAATTCGTCCGACCTTGGAACCAACCAACAGACGTGTCTGAGTCTTTGAAACATCTGAGGGATAATTTATACCCAGCAGTGTCTTTTAGAACCCCTCAGACGCCGGCGGGCAGGGCACGTTCCTTGAGGAAGAGTGATTCCTCCTGTTTGTCAGTCATGTTAATTGCTTCTTTTCTTCGTTAATTCGGTCCGTTGTTTGTTAATATATGATATCCGTTAGCGGGTGTTAACAGTTGAGCGTCTGCCGACGGATTGCCAAACGTCTGGTCTCAATTGCGACCATCTGTTCGATATTTCTTCGCTTTCTTTTCGTCTTGTCTGTCCTGTGCAACTGTTTGGCAAAGGGGGTCTTAATTCTTCTGTTTTGTCGTCCTTGGGTTGGTTGGTCTATCACTGTGGTTTGCGGTAACCCCCTCTACCCCTCCCTACCGAGATGTCAATCAGAGACCTGCATAATTTCCGGATATGAAAACATGGAATGTTTCAGCAGATGTTTGGAATGGAACGGAAGTTATATAGTGCCCTTGTGAGTTACTTAAAGGATGCTATATAAGTTCTCTGATACTTACATACATAGTATTACATACAGTTCAGATAAAGTGATTCCAGTTTGAATCCTGAATGCAGATTGAACCTGGATTGCACATGGATTGTGGACTGATCCAGGACCGAAATTAGACGTTAGACCAAATCCAGATTGAACCCAGATTTTAGATTTAACTGACATTGAAAATAGATTTCAGACTGAGCCCACATTGAACCCAGATTTTAGCTTGAACCCAGATTTTAGATTGAACCCAGATATAACCTATATATAGGACTCGTCCAGACTGAACCAAGATTTCAGAAGGAACCCAGATTTAAAACTGAACCGAGATTGAACCTGGATTTGAGATTTAACCCTGATTGCACCTAGATTTCTGCTTGAATTCAGATTGAACCCAGGTTTCACTGTACCATGCCATGAGCATGGCATGGTAAAGGATGTTGTGGTAAAGCATGCCCTGGATTTCAATCTGATATCCATGCCATCCGACGCATGCCTTTCGAGTGCTCTTTCCAGAGGCTGGAACTCTCCACCTGTAATCTGCACTGGAACTGGGTTCTTCCGAAAAAGAGATTACGTCAGGGGAAAAAGCCTTCTGGACAAGAGGAGAAGCCGGAGTGGCTTTTAAGTGGTCAGGTTTTAAGAATGTGCTATAAGTCTTTCCTTTCCGTACCTGGTGCAGCCCCGGAGGATGGCTTTTTTAAGAGGAGTGCCAAAGTGGTTTTAAGACAAAAGCATCGTAAGGGCGGAATTGGCATTATGTTTAACACTGAAAATGCATTGTGTTAAACTCCATCGTAAGGGGGAAATTGGCATTATGTTTAACACTGAAAATGCATTGTGTTAAACTCCATCATAAGGACGGAATTGGCATTTTGTTTAACACTGAAAATGCATTGTGTTAAACTCCATCGTAAGGGGGAAATTGGCATTATGTTTAACCCTGAAAATGCCGGAGCCACTGACACATGTACCAAGAAATGCCTCACGGTGATTTGAACCCTTAGCTCTCAGTTGACGATCCAGTGTGTTAACCTTTAGACTATTTAGGAACCCAAACGTATTGTAAATATACCTAAATTTTAACATAACTTGCCGAAGTTTATACAAAACATAAATGAAGTTTAACCATCTAGATCATACAGGAATTTTACGACATTTAATGGAATGCTGGGCATAACTGGCCTACATAATGAACTCCAGCAAAACAGAAGCCAAGTTGTATGTTGAATAAACTTAGTGAACTTGGATTTTGCCCTGTTGACTTGCTGACAAGTTCGTGTTTGAAAAACAAGTTTGGAATGAGCAAAATTTGCATTTCTGCTGACGCTACCTTAAAAAATTTGAAGCAATTACAACGTTAATTAACCCGGGTGCTGCTTGTTTAACAGTCAGTCAGTCAGTCAGTCAGTCACAAGAGTGGGCATGTAGTCAGCCAGCCAGCCGGACATACAGCCAGACTGACAGCCAGTCACACACACAGCCAGATAGCCCGACAGACAGATAGCCAGGCCAGCCAAACAAGACAGCCAGCCATACAGACAGAGCAGACAGCAGACAGCCAGACAGCCAGCCATGCAGACAGACAGCAGACACATACAGCATTCCAAGCTAACCTGTCCTTGTCTATGTATTTTATTATTTCTATCTTTGGTCTGTGTCTGCCTGTCTGTCCATGTGTCTGTCAGTGTCTGTTTGTTTGCCTGCGTGTCTCTCAGTCTTGTCTACCCCCCACCCTCCGTAGAGTGTATTGTTTATAGTGTCGACCTTGAATACTGGCTGTAAAGTATTCCAGCTTTCAATCTCAGGACAGAGACGGTTTGTATAGCAACAGATCCTTTGCTAAAGGTTCCAGAAGTTGGTGACAGGTTGATGTCTTCTTCTGGTTCTCTGCCTCTTTGGCAGAGGTTCAGATGTCCGGCGTTGCCACTACTCTCGCTGTTTGGCCTCTTCTCTCAGCTTTCTTTATTCATCTGTCATCATCCAATTCAGCGTCCAAGGTTGATGTGTCGACTCAAAATGTCAGGTTGTTGGCATTATTTCTGTATTATACAGGGACATACTAATAGAAGAGGAAGAAGAGGGAGGAGGAAGAAGAGGAAGAAGAGGAGGAGGAAGCAGAAGAGGAGGAGGAAGAAGGAGAAGGAGGAGGAGGAGGAAAAGAAAAAGGAGAAGGATGAGGAGGAGAGAAGAAGGTGGAGGAGGAGAAGAAGAAGGAGGAGGAAGAAGAAGGAGGAGGAGGAGGATAAGAGCAGTCTTTTAAGCAGTGTCTTGTTGTGTTGACGCTGTTGTATGTCCTCCAATTGTAATGGTTACTGATCATTCTTTCCCTGTTAATGATTTTGCTAAGGCGACATGTAAAGGTGGGGGAAAGTGAGGGGAGGGAGATACAGACTGAGGGAGCGAAAGAGACAGACAGAGAGGTGGGAGGGAGGGAGGGGAAAACTGACAGAGAGAGCTTAGACAGCTTACGAACGCTCTGTCGATCTTGTTTTTTTCGCCTGATCGCCTTGTTTCGTTTCAATCACCTTCCCAGTTCCTCCTCCCTCTTCCCGATGTCTTATCCATTTCATCGTGGGTCATCACTTAATCTTCACAGCTATCCTCCTACGTATCCTCCGATGGGTGATAATGGATATCAATTTTACAGCTGTTAGGCCGCATCCTCCTCATTCGCCGAGGTGGAAATCTGGCCCAGGGCCATTAGCTTTATTTCATCGACCTCCATGACCCCTGTTATATTTACCTCACAGCTGGAAGGGATCCTACGCCACACACCTCCAACCTCCCCTCCTCTCCCACTCGTTCATTCATTCGTACCATTCATTCGTTGATTCATTCAATTGTTCATTCATTTAATCAGACCACTTAAAAGACATTAGATCGAGTGGCTCGATAAGTAACAAACCAAACGATTCAATACAATACTATCAAACTGCTTTTGATATCTGCTAGCTGTCCCGGCCCTAGGCCAAACCTAAATATGTCCAAAGACTTTGAGAAGTGTACATGTGCGTTTGTCACGACCACACAGCAAAACATATGGCGATGGCGAGTTTTCTCACTGATGCTTATTGGTCAGATCAAAAAAGTTAAAGAAACTCTTGCTGTTATGATAGTGAAAGTATGGAAGAAACATGTGTTGAATTTTAAGACAGAATATTAGCAGACAAAAAACACAGTATACATTCAAGCGCCAAATATGAGTCATTTGATAAATTTAGAATAATTAAATTTAAATTTAAAGGCAAGATTTGTTATGATAGAATGTTAGCAGACCTTTTAAGAAGTACATTCAGGTGCCAATTTGATAAACTGATTTGAGAGAATTTAATTTTAAATTTAAAAGCATGATTTGCTTAGTCTCTTATCCAATATAATAAGCATAAAATAGATATTTGTGCAAGTTATATTATATTAATTATTGACAACATCACAAATTTATTTTGTGATTGAAGTGTCCCGGTTTTTAGTTTCAATATCTGGTCAGCCTAATTTATATTGCACCTGTGACGATACCTACTCGGGAAACTCCGCCACTGCTGGTACTCTCGCAGTGCCAGTCCCAAGCCTGGAAAAAAGAGGAGGGCGACGCTAATCATCTTTGTTGTGATGCAGTGTCGTTAAACAGCAAGTAATCAACCAACCTACTCGGGTGCTCCCAAGTCCCAACCAAGCCGGGACAAAAAGAGAACACTTTTCATGTGTTGACGAAGGATGCTTGAATAGCATTCCGGCTTTTTTCTTAGCGCCCCGCCGCGTATTTTTATTTCCCTTTGTGTTGCCGCCTTCCTTTAGGCTGGCGATAAACAGCGGTTGCTTGAGAGCGAGTCTTTAAGCGGTGTTAGCTTTTGAGCAATTGGTGACATATGACAAGTTTTACTTGAACATACGCAGGTCACGCGAGTACATGCATTTGACTGTTGGTGTCGGATTTCGTGTTTGAGTAAGATATTACAGTCGTCACTGTATGAATACGTTGACAGCTAGGTATGATTTGGTAGACAGGTGAATATGAATGGTTTGATAGGTGAATACGAAGGGGTTGATAGGTGAGTTCTGGCCACTGACTGCCAGCCAGACAGTCAGTCAGTAGGTCAGTCAGTGGGTCAGTTAGCCCTCCAGTCAGTCGGTCAGTCAATCACGTCAGGAGCCTCAAGCAGCCAGGCAAGTCAAGCATGCAGCCAGCCAGTGAGTCAGGCAGTTCAGTCAAGCAGGCAAGCATGCAGTCAGTCAGTTAGTCAGGCAGGCACTCTGTCAGTCAGGCAACCAGTCAGTGGTTAGGCTGTCAGTCAGGCAACCAGTCAGTCAGTCAGGCAACCAGTCAGTGGTTAGGCTGTCAGTCAGGCAACCAGTCAGTGGTTAGGCTGCCAGTCAGGCAATCAGGCAGCCTGTGATCCTGTATTGCAGACTTAATGGAATCGTTCAAGGAAGTTAGTTTCATAGTTTTAGCTTCTTATGTGTTTACTTTGCTGTCTTTGAAGCATTGCGTTGCTAATTATGGGATAACTTAGATAATTTATTGGTTCTCATAATTTACTCATTTAATTAAAGTAATTCATGGATACTTAATTAATATTTTAGATACTTCACCGAGATTATTTTGAGACTCTAAGGATATTTTTAGATTCTCAAAGTTACTCAGTTACTAAAGGTTTAAAGGATATTTTTGATACTTAAGTGATATTGTTATGTACTGCCAGAGTATTCTTTAGATCTTAGATGATATTTTTAGATACTTGAAGGCAAATACCTGTGAATTTTTCAGATTGGGACACTGGAGAATTATTACCTGTTTGAAGAGCAGAGACTGGTGAAGAGATCTGCTAATCCATCTCGACATCATCACGTTCGACTCGAGAAAGCTCCACAGGTATACGATATTGGAAAGGTACCACAGGTGATATATCTTATAAGGAAGGTGAAATGTGTAATCAGGCTGGCATCAATTTGAAATGATATGTCTTTTCAAGATGGCACCACAGGTGAAATAGTGGCACCACAGTTGAGATATCTAATCAGGAAGGCACCACAAGTGAGATTTGTAATCAGTAAATGCACCACAAGTGAGATTTCTAATCAGGAAGGTGCCACAAGTGAGATATCTATCAGAATTGCACTGCAATTGAAATATCTAATCAGTAAGGCACTATGATTGAGATAGCTAATCAGTAAGGCACTACATCTTTATGTAAATTGACCGAAGTGTACTATAGCTCTGTATTACACTGATGCAGGGCAGGGCAAGGCAAGATATGGCTTGAGATGCTAGCAAACTAAGATAAAGAAAACTGAGGCAATTGAAAGCAAGATCAGGTATTGTATGGTATAATGTGAGAGGAGGCAATTGGCTCCTCAGTCCTCATTGTGAAGTTGTAAGATCTTTAAGTTAAGACGTGACAACAATGGCAACAGAAACAATCCAACAGCTGAACAATTTATCCTTTTGGGGATTGTTTGCAAAGCGTCATATTTCACGTGACGTAGGTGGATTTGAACTCTGAATGTTGAGGTCAGAGATCAACTGGTTAGCTGTCTGAAGCGTCAAACCTAGTTGAGTGCAGTGACACATTGAACGTGATTTTGTTGCATTGTTTCAATCTGGGTTTGGTCTTCACATGTGTTAGACTGAAGCTCGGCTGATATTATGTTGAATTCGATTGCCTTAGGCAATGACGTTCCTCTCTGTATATCTGTCTCACTCTCTGCACTGTCTATCACTTTCTGTTTGCCGATCTGTCTGTCTAACTGTCTATCTCTTGGCTCTGTCTGTGTCTTTATATCTGTCCCTGTCTGTTCTCATTCTGTATCTGTCACTGTCCCTGTGTCCATATCCCATATCGCTGTTCCACTCTGCCTTTCGGTTTCTCTTCTGTCTCACTGCATATGTCTCTCTCGTGATTGTTGTTCTGTATGTCTCAGTCTTTTTTGTGTCTGTTTGTTTTTTACTGTCTGTGTCTGTCTGTTTCACTCTGTCTCATGCTGTCTCACTCTCTGCACTTTCTATCACTTTCTGTTGGCGGATCTGTCTCTGTCTGTCTGTCTATCTCTGGACTGTTGTATTAACCATCGGGTGAATATCTAAGTGCTGTGGGGAGGGTGTGGGGTGGCTGAGATTTCTCCTCTGTGTCCGTGATCTGAATTTCAAACGTGAAGTGGAGTTTTTTCGTGAGTCATGTAAGGAAACGGTATCCATTACTGTTGCTCTGTCTGATTCACCTATAGAAGGATCTGTTGAACCCTCCCTCGCCCACGGGATCATGACTCTGTGGGTATCACCTTTAAAAAATTAGGATATACCTTTAAAAATTAGGATATACCTTTAAAAATTAGGATATACCTTAAAAAAATTAGGATATACCCTTCACAAATTAGGATATACCTTTAACAAATCAAGATATACTCTTCACAAATCGAGATCTACTATTCAAAAATCAAGATATATCTTTCACAAATCAAGATATACTCATTAGCAAATGAAGATATATCGTTTCACATATCAGAACATGAAAAGTTCCATTGCGTAATGGACTGGGAGTCCAACCTCAGACGTTGTGATGAAAGGATAAGAAATTGCCATTGAGCCACTGTGCCACCCATGGGTTGTTTCAGTTGGCATGGTGGAATTTTAAGTGGACACTTTAGGCTGTTGGTTATATGTAGTGTGGCAACGCATGTGCAATGTGCATAGCAAAGCCTGAAGCCTCCTGTGGTTTGGTAATAATAGAGTGGGGATGGTTCGCACTTTAGGTTTTTACCACTTTAGGTTTTTACCACTTTAGGTTTACCACATGTCTGAGAAAAACCACAACTATGCTGGAAAGACAGTATAAACAAAGCCTAAAAAGACTTTGACTATGCATGTAATGGAGTTGGCATATGACTAAAAAATGGAGGTCATTATTCGCACCATCTAATGGCTGGCTTCAGGAACTGATGATGATGATTATGATGATGTTATTGTTGTTGATGTTGGTTTATGTTGATTATTATTATAATGATGGTGATGATGATGATGATATATACACATGTATTAAGGAATGTGTGTGTGTGTGTGTGTGTGTGTGTGTGTGTGTGTGAATGTGTTTATATCTGCATGAGCATGTGTGTTTGTGTGTGTGTGAGTTTGTGTGTGTTCTTTACACCAGGCCCTGTGTAATAATACCACTTAGCTCAGGAATAACGTGATACACTTTCGTTTCACCTGGAGCGATTCATCTTACCGCCATTTGATTTATCAGTATTTTGTCTAGTTTTCCAAGAGGTTTGTCTCCTGCCTGACCCTGTTTGTGTTGGCAAACCTTCCTGGCCAGTGTGGCCACAGCAGTGGGGGAGCCTCTCTGAGCCCCACCGAGACACTTGTCTTATGCAATTCGGGACAGCTTTGCATAATATTCGCTTGGCTCTTCAAGGCTTCTAGCAAGTCAGTGCAATAAAAATTATGGCCATTATATTGACGCTTTGATGGGTGAGTGGGTGATTGGGTGGGTGGGTAATTTGGTGGGAGAGTGATTGGGTGGATGGATGACAGACAGGAAAAGATATGCAGACATAGTCAATATTACAGTGAGAGAGACAAGAGTCAGAGAAACAAAAATGAATGAGACAAACAGAAAGGCAGACAGATAGTGTTACAGTTTGAAAGTGATAGACAGAAGAAGACAAACTTACAGAGACTTACAGATACACAGACACACAGACAGACATACACAATTACACATGTATACAGACCAGCAGACAGACCGTTTCACACGGACAGATAGGGATAGTGTAAGACAGAACAAGACAGATTTACAGACAACCAGCCCTACAGACAGACAGACAAACAGACAGACACTCAGTCCTTGGAGTGGCCTTGTATTTGCAGCCAATGTCTCGTTCAGTCGATAAACCCTTCTGCTCAGCTTACGTGGATAACATTGAAGATCACGTAGTATGTAAATGCGTAGAGTCATTGCATTCGCTGCCCTTCGGAAAGCGAAAGACTTTCAAGACTCGGCTAATTGTTTACAGACTCTACATTTCAGTCAACCTTGCCATCTTCCGTCTATGCAGACTTCAAAGACTTCTCTATATTAGACCGGGTCTTCTGACTGACTGCCTAACACCCTGTTTCCCTAATCCTTAATTAACCTGACTATTCTGTGGACAAGGACAGTTCTAGACAAGCTCGCGTGTTCTGTTGCTGGCCCTACTTATCTTCCATGGCCACTCCTTGCAACTCTGTTAAAGACAGCTCCTTTCTTTCATGAGCATCTGCTGGAAAGTATGTTGTTCCTGGCAGATGTCCTTTTGTATTTGGCTGACGTTCATTCACAGTTCCTGGTCCCTCCATCTGGAACTCTCTACGTCCTCATGTTCACAACTCTCTTAGTGCGACTGTCTTTTGCTCTAAACTGAAAACTGACCAATGGTTGCCCGGCTTCAATGTGCACTTCTGAACTTTGTAAGGAGGGCATTATCAAATATACAGTTATATTGTATTGTAGCTTGTACCATCTTGCTTACTCCCTCATGCCATCTTCTCATACTCATTTGTACCAGACATCACGTACTACATTATGCCATCTTCTCATAATAACTCAAGCCATCTTCCAGATTCTTCCGATACTCATTTATACCAACTATAGATCATTGCTCAATACTGCCATTGTTATGTACTCACTCCTGCCATTGTGCTATATTCACTCCTGCCGTACTCCTGTACTTGCTCATGCCCTCATAGCACACTCATTCTTGTCATCTTCCCATACTCATCGATACCATGGCTAAAAATTCCACATACCAGCTACTCGTATGTTGCCTACTCATCATTACGTGCTCCATCTGGATCTATTGCTGGACTCGCTCCGGCCATTTTTACGGCACTCACTCCTGCCACTGTGCTGTTCTCACTCCTGCCATTGCGCTATATTCACTCCTGCCGTACTCCTATGCTTGCTCATTCCCTCTTGCTGTATAGTGGCTCATTCCGCTATAGGCTGCTGCAGCGATTCCATAGATAGATACCCGGATAGGAAATGACGAGCCACCAAAGTGTATCTCACAAAGGACGTGTTGAACTCGGGCAATTTGCGTCGGAAATAAATCTACGTTGCTCTCCGGCGGTTCCATTATCCCTAAGGACAAATCACTTCAGCCAGGAAACCATCGATATCTATAGCACTCCTTATACTTTAGCCTTTAGCTGCAATTAGTTTCAGGATCAGCATCGCTTGGCTCAGTACGTACGTGCAAGGCTTTATAATTGGCTGGCTGAAGGGATGGGTATTGGGTGACTGGCTGACTGACTGGCTGGCTGACTGAATGCCTAGCTGACTAACTCACTAATTGATTGATTGACTGAATGTCTTAATGTCTGGCTGACTAACTAATTGACTGATTGACTGACTGACTGACTTGCTTACTTACTGAATGAATGTCTGACTGACTTACTGATTAATTGATTGATTGACTGACTGACTGAGTGAGTGACTGACTGACTTATACTCACTTACTGATTGAGTGGCTTACTGACTGACTGAGTGACTGACTTACTAGTCAGACTGAGTGACTGACTGACTGACTGACTGACTTACCTAGTGACTGACTGAGTGACTGGCTGATTGATTGAATGACTGACTGACTGACTGATTCACTGCCAGAATAAATAAATCAAGCAAGAGAAAGTGACAGTCTGACAGAACTGATTTGATGGAGACTGACTTGAATGTCTCCAATTGGTCACAATGGGCTTTGTCTTCGAGTTAAACAGATTGTATGGCCGTCATTGTTTTCAGACAATCAAACCCAAATGATCCTAAGAGCAGGAGGAGGAAAATTAATAAGAGCAGGAGTAGTAAGAGGAATAGTAGGAAGAAGAGGAATTAAAAGAGGGATCTTTGGATGATAATTGTTTCTTGATAGTAGTATCTTGCAGTATCTTGATAATATGGAGGGTGGGAAGAAGAGGACTAAAATATAATTGGGAGGAGGAAGTGTTGGAGGAGATGTGGAGGAGAAGCCGAAGAAGGGAGTGAGAGAAGATGGGAGATTATAAGATAGGATGAGGAGGGATAAGAGGAACGATATCTGATGGCAGGGACGGATTGCGTGGGTGAGAAAGGATATAAGACAGCGTCTGGAGACGGATGGCCAGTAACAATGGCAGTCCAGATGGACGCCCTGTCCGTAATTGGCTTCTGGGAATCCACAAAGGCACAGAGGTACCAGGGAATCTCGTGGGAGATTTAGACAGAAGGACCCAGGAGAGTTATGCGCACGGAGAGAGGGGGGGTGGACGGAGAAATAGACTAACAGACATTAAGCTAAGGGGTGGGCAGACTGCCAAGCTAGTAGGCAGACAGACAGACAAAAAGACAGACAGTGAGATAGATAGATTGAAAGACAGAAAACACAGACAAACAGACAGACAAACAAACAGACATACAAGTGGTCAGATAGACGGACTGACAGACAGATAGACAGAGAGACAGGAAATAGGCCTAGGCCATTAATAGGTGCCTCGATCACCATTGGCACTATAGAAGTTCTCAGATTACGTCAGCAGACAGACAGATGGAAAAGAGTAGAGGACAGGAGAAGGAAATAAGAAGAGGAATAAGACGCAAGCAGGCAGACAGACAGACAGGCAGGCAGACAAACATACAGAGACAGACAGACAGACAGGCAGGCAGGCAGGCCAATTACCCTATATTGTTTGCAGTGATTTGAAACGTTATCCTCTCTTCACTTGGAACAATATTTGCTGTGCAAGACGAGACAGGAATTCAGTTGATGTGGATGGAAAATGTGGAGTGGAAGAAAGCTTTTCTAGGCTTCTTGGATGTCAACATTCCACCGTGTGTGCCTCCAATCAAATCCATATCGGATTTATATTTCACAAAAACTTCCATTTGTGCCAGATGGAAGAGATTGCTGTGTAAACCACGCTTGGGTACGTCAACATCGTTGTACCATGCAGTCTCCTCGGAATGACCTCCCCGGATTCTGACCTGTCACCTGGCACCGAAAACGGATTTGAGTTGATGTAGTGCCTGTGTTGAGCTGGTCTTCCTGACGTGGCTGAATGGCGTTGATAAATATAGGCAATAATAATAGACCTATTTTCTTTATCAATTCAAACTGACAAGTAAGTAATAATAAAACGTGCTTTATTGAACCGCCTGCAAACGCACTGCGGGAACATCAGATAATGTATTAAATCACAAAAATCACAAATCACAAAAGTAAAAAATCATAAAATAAGTAAAACAGACATCTCTGTGAGAGTAAGTATGCACTATGATATTACAAGTCATAGTGTGAACAGATGACCACAAGTTATTATAGGAGTCGAATGTAACTGTATGGCAGCCATTCAAGGCGCTCATCATGGGCTACTGGTCATTTTACCAACGCCATCTAGCGAATGACAGGCTGAGTCAGTCGACCTTTTGGAAGGTAGTGGGTATCAATCCCGCTTCCTACTTGATGTTCTGTGATCGTAAACTTTGGATTCCTTCTGATTGGCCAAAACAGACAGTTAGGAGATTGGAAGCCACTGTTGTGAATTCTCTGCAGCACGTGCTAGGAATGTAGGCAAGCGTCCAACAAATCAGACATAGATGGCATGACGACATATTGCAGGCCCAGATGTTGACAGACTATGGACCGAAATGCAGTTGTTTGGCAGCAGTTCGTGTTACTGTGAGATCATGTTCTGCGGTTGGTAGACGATTGCCCCTCCTCTCATTCAACGCTACCTAGGCCAGGAACTCCGAGCTTTTTAATAATAACAATTAAAATGATTAAAATAACGATTAAAATAATAATAACAATTAAAATAACAACAATAATAATACCGTAACTGTATTTCATATTACCCTCCTTCCAAAGTTCAGCAGCGCACATACGACAGAACATTGATGGCGCTGAGCAACTCTGTGCGTGAAGTAGCCTATACTTGCTCCTCAAGGTCCGTGCTCAATCATAGGCTTCGTGGAGACTCAATACCCTACTATTTGCGTTACAGGCCGAGTGCTCGAACCAATCGACTGCTGTGCCCTGAACGTGGTGGCTCTGCATGGGACATGGAAGCCGATTGGTTAGAGAAGTCGCTTTGTAACACGGAGAGTATACATGGGTTCGATCCTGCTCTGAAATGGTTTAATGTTTGTACATATATACATCGTATATTATATGTACATACATGTATGTATGTACATGTGTGTATGTATGTATGTATGTACATGTGTGTATGTATGTATGTAGTCTATGTAGCCTATGTATGTATTTATGTGTGTATGTATGTATGTATGTATGTATGTATGCATGTATATATGTATGTGTGAATATATATAAGTATATGTTTTTACAAGGGATTGCTGCATATTCTGACCACACTAATGTGTTATTTAAGCAGACATTGTTTACTTTTAATTTGTAAGAGCATACAGAAGTTATAGCACCAGTTTTAGTTTCTTCTATAACAGTCACAGGACGCCAAGAAGAGGCCCCAGTAATGTCTGAACTTTGCCCGACCTGTTTGCTTTTGCATATCATTATGCAAATATCCTGCAAGATCATTATGATTCAAAGTAAAGAATATTAGCAGTTATCAATGGCGGCGTGTTGACTAATTGAGGACCCAGTATCAATTACCACAGGACCCCCTTCCCCACCTCTGATGATCACGGGGCAGATTTATAATTGAGCACTATAGATCTCCACAGTTTTTTTAATTGCCTGACAGCTGTTAAATTATATTTTGTTTGTAGCCACAACAATTGGTATTAAGTAACACTTGGAGTTATGCCAATATTGGCTGGTTATAGCTTTGTTTGAGTGCTGCAGTAAAGCATTGTTTACTTTATACAATATTATGACTGTAAACATTTATCAGCAAACTGGTGGTACCATTAGGTGACTGGTAGTAAGACTCGATCAGTATGACACTGTTTGCAAACTCGCAGATCTGTCAAAACAGTTATAGCAGGTTCAGTAGAGGAATAGTTGCTGGAACACAGTGTATCCGTGCTACACTGTCACCATCAAACAGGCCTCCTCTTCCATTCATCAGCATAATTTATTCATCCTCAGTTCCTCCATCCATCCATCCATCCATCCATCCATCCATCCATCCATCCATCCATCCATCCATCCATCCATCCATCCATCCATCCATCCATCCATCCATCCATCCATCCATCCATCCATCCATCCATCCATCCATCCATCCATCCATCCATTAATCCATTCATCCATCCATCCATCCATCCATCCATCCATCCATCCATCCATCCATCCATCCATCCATCCATCCATCCATCTACCCTACTCACACACCCACCCACCCACACCCTTCCCTCCATCCATCCATCCATCCTTTCATCTATCCATCCATTCCTCCATCTATCCATCCATCCATCCATCCACCCACACCCCACCCCACCCACACACCAACCAACCCTCTCACACACCATCATCATCATCATTCTGTCCTCTTTCTCACTGTAATATATTATTTCCAAACAGCTCTGTTTTACCCTAACATTTCTATAACTACCTTTATCAGAGTTGGATACCTTCAAGTAGACATTGACCCACAGTAGTTTACATTTATCAGACGGTTGTTGTGGCCACTCAAGCCACAATAGTATCTCCTACAACTAGACAATGATCTGTCTGTCTGTGTGCTCCCTGGAAGTGTACTTTGGCCGAAGTTACCCATTGAACTGTGCTTTACGATTTTTCCATGGCCAAATGAATTATCTTTGGAAAACTGTGGACAGCTGGAGTACGCCACAGATGGCGTGAATCTCGCTGCTGTCCGTGTAGAATATATCATCCCAGGATTTAAGTGACTATAGGGAGAAATTAGTTCCAGCTTTGTGCACCAGAGATCGTCGTTTTCGTGCTGCAATGTATGACTGCTTGAGAAGTAATGCCCGGTAGTACCAGTGACTTCTTGTGCTCATCGACATAATTGGCTGATGACAGTAGTATACCATCACTGCACGAATGACTTATGTAACGTGGCCTTGTGGTAGGGAGTGAACGGAATTGGAATTCAGTGCAAGACAACATTGAATGCTATTGTATGGTTCAATTGTCTGAAATTGTAATTAGTCTATGGTGCATACATTTTTATATAGCGACCGTATGACCTCGACCCTACTCATTCTCCAATGAATTCATCGGGTGAGATCCTTCACCACTGCTTGTCCATTGGAATGAGTGCCACGCCATTTCGGGTACCATAGAGCAGTGCTTCCCAAAGTGGTGGTCCGCGAACCGGTGCGGGTTCGCGAGCCCTCAGTTGCCGGTCCGAAAAGCGAGTCAAGAAACTGGTCAAATTGTCTCGGAATCAAGAAATGGCTATTATATTTGTAAAAGTCATAACAAAAAACACATTAGGCTTGCATGTAAAGGGCAATAGAGTCATAGCATTGGCTAAACATGCGTTTAAATCAATTTTAATACATATTTGAGGAATTTAGGTGATTGAAAACGAAAAAGAGTTCTAAATAATTAATGAATTGGGCACCGGTCCTCCTGCAGTGGGAAAATTCCTGCCGGTGCGTGACACTGAAAAGTTAATTCCTGCTTGTCCGTGACACTGAAAAGTTTGGGAACATTGCTCAACAAGGCTGATTTTCTAACAAATTTGTTTTACTATGATTTCACTTTGTGTGGTCACTAATAGATGCTTAATCATGCTTTATGCATTTTTTATTGCACTGTCAATCAATCAATTATTTATTGATCCGAATTCAGTTATTCTTACTGTTTACACAAAAGAAATGTTGAGACTTTTTGTGATACACAAGGCAAACGCAAGAGGAACATGAGGCCCACTTAACTAGGGTCACCTATTTTAGTCTAGTAAGTTGCTTCTCCTACGTGGGTCCGGCCCTCTTGAACAACTCTCTACCTGTGGCTTGCAGGAAGCCACTGATACTAGTGTTCAAGAGCGGGCTTAACGGTTTAACGACAAGCTGCATTGGTTTCCAATTCACTTTTAGTACATTTCGTCGTTGAAGTGTTCCGATACACTTGTTCAAATTGGCTTACCGACTGACTTTGATTCAATGGGCTATCTATGTCTAAAGCACCACAGATGGCTCTGTGTGCACTTCCTATGGCTTGTGTGCACTTCTGAACGCCTGAAGAAGAACATCAAATGCAGCTGTGTTGTATTTGTAGTGGCACTCTATAAATACGGCGTTGTATTGTCTACTCTATTCATTCATATCGTCATTGTGACCGTCATCAGTTGCTAATGCAAGCCAGTTGATGGCGATGAGTGACTTACTTACTTAATGAGAAACAGCGTGAGACCACATGCGACTACATTGGAATGGACGGAATAAACCAAGACGTAACATTACTTACACGAAACGTGAATGAGGAAGCACTTAATTTGACAAATAACCGACGAGAACTTATTTTTGTTCTCGTCGGTCATTTGTCAAATCAAGTGCCTTCCTTCATCCACTTTTTTCCTTCCTTCCTTTCTTCCTTCTGTATTTTACTCTTTCCTTTCCTTCTTCCTCTCTCACTGTCTGAGAACACTAATGGGTTCTCGTCTGTCATTTATCACATCAAGTGCTTTCCTCATTCACGTATTGTGTAAGTCATGTTTACGTCATTGTTTATTCTGCCTATTTCCAGAATTCTCCCATGTGGTCTTGCGGAGTTTCTCATGTTGTAAATTCATGTAGCACCTTACCGTACTGGATACGTACAAAAAGACAAGCCTCAGCTTCCGAGCACAGTTTGAGTCACTCAAAAGTGTTTACTGTCAGCCAGATTGAATCACGTTATACTGTTTAGTTTTAGCCAGATTGAGCCACACAATAGGGTCTGCTGTCAGCCAGTTTGAGCAGCACTTTTTCGTATGGTGGTATCCAGTTTAAGCCACACTATATTGTCTAGTTTCAACCAGCTTGAGCCACACCGTAGTGTGGTTTTAGCCAACGTGAGTCACATCATTGTCTGGTGTTAACCAGCGTGAGCGAAACTATAGTGTCTGATGTTAGCCGGCCTGAGCCAATAGTGTCAAGTGTACTAGAGATTAATTGAAAGAGTGTATTTTGGTTCTCAGCATTTAACGGAAGCGTTTTTTGTTTCTTAGGAAGTTGATCGTTCACCGAGTTATTATCGGTCGTAATTGGTTACACGCAGCAATTTCTCCTCCTCCGCCGATGATAATGGCGAGAGCAGGAGGCTGGCCGTGTTACGACGGAAGGCCTAGGGGCAGAGGCCGTCGTCCTTATCACAGACCTTGCACGGCCTAAAAACCTTCTACCGAGGCCCGACGGTGAGAGAGGAAGAAGGGAAGGAAAGAGGCAAATACAGGAAGGAAGGAAGGAGGGCTGGAGGAAAGTACGAGGGTAGGATGTACTTCAGAAGGAAGGATGTAAGAGGAGTGATGGAAGGATAGATGGAGGCAGGAAAGATTGAAAAGGGAAGAATGAAAGGAACTTCAGGAAGAAAGGAGGATGGGATGGATGGATGGAGGGAGGGAGGGAGTGAGGGAGGAAATGGAGAAGGGGAAGGATGTACGGAGGATAGGGAGGGATGAAGGCAAGAAAGGAAGTCTAGAAGAGAGAGGGATGGAGGGAAGAAGGGTAAGGTAGGGAAGAGGAGGTGGTGGGAGGGAGGAAAGGAGGTTAGGATAGAGGAAAAGAAGAATGGAGGGAAGGATGGAAGGAGAGAACAATGAAAGGAAGTAGAGAAGGAGGGAGGAAGGAAGAAGGGATGAGTGGAAGGAGGGAGTGAAGGATAGAGGAAGGAAGAATGGAGGGAAGGATGGAAGGAGAGTACAATGAAAGGAAGTAGAGAAGGAGGAAGGAAGGAAGACGGGAACAATGGAAGGAGGGAGGAAAGTGAGGAGGAAGGAAGGATGGAAGTAAAGAGGAACATGCAGAAGTAGGGAAAGGTATAAGGAGGAACGATGGACGGAAGGATGGAGGCAGGCAGGAAGTGGAGAAGATGGGAGGAAGGCGAGATTGCAAGGCGGGAGGAAGTGTAAAAGGAAAGACGCAAATGAAAGAGACTGACAGAGAGAGAGAGAGAGAGAGGCAAGGTAGTAGGGACCTCGGAGGAAGGAACGAATGAAGGGAGGAAGAGAGGTATGGAAGACCTTCCTGCGTCCTTCCTCTTTGCTTCCGTCCTTCTTTCCTCCTTACTTCCCTCTGTCCTTCCATTCTTCCTTCCTCTATCCTTCACTCCCTCCTTCCACTCATCCCTTCTTCCTTCCTCCCTCCTTCTCTACTTCCTTTCATTGTTCTCTCCTTCCATCCTTCCATCCACTCTTCTTTTCCTCTATCCTAACCTCCTTGCCTCCCTCCCTCCCGCCAACCTTCTCTTCCCTACCGTACTCTTTCCTCCATCCCTCCCTCCTTCCTTCCGTCGGAACGACGGACAGAAGACAGGATCGAAGGACTTATGGATGGAATGGAGGGAGGGAGTGACGAAGGAGGGAGGGAGGGAGGGAGGGAGCGAGGAGCCCCCCCTCTGAATCGATTGCGTGGATGTCCTAATTGCGGTGAGTCTTGGCGTCTAATCGTCTGTTTACAGTGTTTACAGATGGAGAGCCACAAATGGAAGCTCTTCTGCTTTATCGATTACCAAGTGGAAGGTGCTGGCATGCTCCAGTGCATGGGAAAGGTTCTCAACAAGGCGCTATATAAAGCTGCAGCGCTATACAAAGCTGCAGATACAGTTGGCCTGCTGGCGCTATATAAGGATCCAGATACAGGGCTGCTGGAGGCAGGATGCATTGTAGTCTGTTGTTTTTGTTCTTGGGTTTTGTTTTCCGGCTTCATTGTGCACTTCCGAACTTTGTGAAGGAGCGTTAACAAATAGCAGTTGTGTTGTAATTGTATTGTATTGTATTGTGGATTTGGAAGCAAATGATCTTGGTTTGCATCTTAAATGTGTCTGGGTTCATCTACATCCAATGGACGGATGAATGGGGGCTGGATAGATGGACGACTAAGTGTGAATGAATAGATGAATTGATGGATGGTTGGATGGATGAGTGGGTGGATGCCATGATGCAGTGCTTCCCAAAGTGGTGGTCCGCGGACCGGTGCCGGTCCGCGAGCCCTCAGTTGCCGGTCCGCAAAGTGAGTCAAGAAAGTGGTCAAATCGTCTTGGAATCAATAAATGGCAATAATATTTTAAAAAGTCATAACAAAACACTTATTAGACTAGCATTTAAAGGGCAATAGAGTCATAGAATTGGCTAAACATGCTTTAAAATCAATTTTAATACATATATTAGGAATTTATTTTAGGTGATCGAAAAAGAGAAATAATTAATAAATTTGGCACCGGTCCTCCTGCAGTGGGAAAATTCCTGCAGGTCAGTGACACTGAAAAGTTAACCCTGCCGGTCCGTGACACTGAAAAGTTTGGGAAGCACTGCCATGATGCATTAATGGACAGATGGATGGATCAATGGACGGATTAATAATAATAATAATTACGACAATTTATATGGCGCCATAACACGGTCATGCCATTACAAGGGCATGGATGGATTAATTTATTAATTAATGGATGGATAGATTTATGTATGAGTTGTTGAAAGAATGAACAAATGATTGAATTAACTACAGACTGACTGACTGGCGGACGAATAAACCGACCCATTGACCAGCCGACCCACTGACCAACTGACTTATTGACCAGCCGACCCACTGACCAACTGACCCATTGACCAGCCGTCCCGTCGACCAACAGACCAATTAGTAACCAACCAGCCAAGCAAAGAAACCTACAGACCAAACTCAGCCAACAAACCAGCCAACCAAACTGCTTACCATTTATCAGTTAGAATGAACTGCTAACTAATTGCAAATTTGTGCCACATTAATTTCTATTTAATATGCCTATTACTCGGGAGATTTATTGGACACTTTATTTTCTCCTCAGTCCATTCTGCCTGGCTGGTCAGTGTCAAGTGGTAGAGAGCTTTTTCTGAAGGTGTGGACAGACGCATATAGCCACCGTTAACATTTTCCCGGCTCTCTTTTATCCCACACTAAAACTCCTCTTATCTTTAGCTGTCGGTAAAATTTTCGGGCATTACTCCAGAGTAAAATTTCGCTCAACGTCACAAAAACCAGAACCCGGAACACTTGACAATAACCCTTCTGCCCCTGAGGGTGATTTGAAACGTGAAGATTGCACAGCTGAGGATGGAAGGATTTTTCTTGTGAACCGGCCTTTCAATTGAGGGCTGCCTTGGAAGTACTTGGACAGATAAGTTGTCTTGATAGAAAGCGTATCTGAGGAACTTCAATTTATTTCACATGCGCTCAAAATGATACGTTAAATTCCTTCTCTACCGTGTAAGGGTGGGTGGATGAGTGGGTAGATGGATCGATAGGTGGGTGGTGGTAGGCAAATGGATGGTAGGGTATACAATAAACGAGTGATTAGCAACTTCATAATCCAGAAGATCAGTCCTAGAAGACATGAAGGCAGCATATATGGTGGATGAGCAATTAGATGAGATATGTGTATGGGTGGGCAGATGTATAGGTGGGTAGTGAATGTATGTAATGGGTATGTGGATAGTTTGATTGTTGGATGGGTGGATGGGTTAGACCGTTAGAGAATGAAGGACTATACTGTTTTGGTTAGCTTGTTGATTTAGCGATTAGCATTTCTGTGTGATAATTAGAGACATTCTTTCTACACTTGAAAATGGAATGCAAACCAAAACAGTATACAGTGCTCAAGATTATATACATATGTATTCATGTATGTATGAAATGTACGTTTCTACATATATATATATGTGTGTGTGTAATGTATATATGTACAATACTCACTCAAGGTCCCTAACAGTAACCGTCTTAGGGGAGGAGGCTCGAATTCAGTGCTCTGCACCTTACAAAGCCAGCACTCTACCCAATAATTGTCAACTGACATTTCCCAATTGTGTCCCATTAAAATCTGGTCTTCTCTCATTTGAGGACCTAACTGTTTGTGGCATAGTATACACCCTGGTATTATGGGTATTTATACCGGTATTAGTGGTATTAGTCCATACTACTGGTATTAGTGGTATTATGGGCATTACTGGTTTTAGTGGTATTTTTGGTATTAGTGGTATTATGGGTATTACTGGTATTACAGGTATTACTGCCTTCTTGAAATACCACAGATGTGCATGCTTTAAATGCATGGACTTCTGGCTGGAAGCCAAATTCCCTTGCTTGTTAATGAGGTAGTAGATTCAGCTTTCGATGCAAGTTATTCTGCTCTGAATTTCAATGAAGATTTATTTACTGCACTAGCGTGAACTATTATTACGCAATCATTTAATTATTGAGATTAATTATGCTATGGATAACTAATGCTGATGCAATCTCAGCTATAACACGAGTACACGAAATATATTTACTCATTCATCCATTCATTCTTTCATCTATTCATTCATTCATCCATTCTTTCATCAATTCATCCATTCGTCCATTCACCCATTCGTTCATCCATTTTTTTCACTTGTTAGCTTATTAATTCATTAATTCATTAATTTATTCGCAAGTTCATTCATTAATTCACTCCTTTACTAATTCATCCATTTGTCCATCCGTTTGTCCATCCATTCGTTCAGGCATTCGTCTATTCATTCGTTTATTGATTCATTTATCCATTCTAAGTAATTAAATATCGACTTTAAATCACAGTTGCAGACAGCATTCATTCATTCATTCATTTATTCATTCATTCATTTATTCATTTATTCATGTATCCGGTCTGTGGGAAGATCAGATGGTGAAGGAGAGGACTGGTCATCAGGAATGTGTATGCCGAGGCTAAGAAATTGGAGAACGCTTCCTGGCCTTAGCTAACGCTTGTACTTAGCATAGGGTTTGCCTTTCTTCTTGTTCTACTCAACAACAGACTACATGTACATTCTTCTTTGTGTCTCTTGGGAGACAATAATTGATGGTCTGAATTAGGGATGTTAAACGATAATCGGAAATCCGATTATCGGTTTCGAAAACGATAATCGGTTTTCATTATTGACAAAACGATTATTGAATTCTGCCTGTTATATATATATATAAAACGGAGACTTCCATAGCCAACGAGGTAATAGTAGAACCCCCCCCACAGCGACGTATTATTGCCTCTTATATATAAACGGATACTTCCACAGCCAACGAGGTAATAGTAGAACCCCCACAGGGACCTATTATTGCCTGTATATAAAGTGGTCTTCCACAGCCAACGAGGTAATAGTAGAACCCCGTACGTGTATGTACGTTACCGTACATAGCGATTGTCTGTTTTCAGTAACTTGCATTATATGATAATATATCAAATTTTCTACGAAGGCCAATAAAAAACGATAATCGGTTTAAAATCGGATTTCTAAAACCGATAATCGGTTTGCCAAAAAACCGATATTAACAACTCTAGTCTGAATGGTGTATTAAGGGTTTGAATGGTCGCAGGCTTCGGCTATAATAGACACACGACTGTGCATTGAAGATTCTGTATAGACTAATTGTAATGACCGTAAGCCAGTTCTTCAGATGCACTTGTCTTTGTTCTCATCAGGCTGTAGAAATCGTAGTGGGAGTAGGCTTTGAAGTAAGCAGATCTTACGATTAACCCTGTGTGTATGTATGTGTGTGTATGTATCTATACATGTATGTATGTGTGTGTGCTTCTTTGTATGTATGTGTTCATGCATGTAGGTATTCATGTATGTATGTGTGTTTGTATGTGTGTTACACCACAAAGCACTTCTTGCTAGCCTAGCTGAAGCTAGAGCTTGAAAACAGTGGCAACTCTGTCTGTATAAGAATGATTCTTGTGCAGTTAGAGGAGTCTCCGATGGCAGTCTCACGCAGACACGTAGAGTAGAGGTCGACTGACGACACTTAGTGAATATCTGGGTTTGGATGGTGGAGTGTTGGGGGCGGGGTAAAAAATAATTATGGGTTGTGTGTAGCCATTCTCCTTATATTCTCATTTATCTACATTCGGTGTGAAAGGTAGTTTATTTGTAGATCCTATTTGATGCCAGGTTACAGGTAGTTATGTTCGTATAATTGTATATAATTGTGTATAATTGTCATCATCTGTGGGTTTGTTGACACCGTAGGAACAAAAAACTGTTATTATTAGACTTCAGTGAAATGATTCGTTGTTTTTCGGAAAGAGAGACAAAATCAGGGATCTAGCTTAGGAAATTGTAATTAACGGTTGGTTCTCCATCTGCGCGGCTGAGGCTACACCCATGTCCAACTCAGCTACTCAGTATGGGAATTGTCAAAAAATAACTGGGGAGGGGGGTTAGACGTTGATTTATGTGCAGTTTGGGTGTGAAATGTAGACTTTACTATGGGATCGTAAGAAGGACTGGGGGGTTGAACCCCTCTGACAATTCTCACCCTGCTCAGCTATAATGAGTAAACTCATGACCGCACACTGTCCGTGGGAAGATCAGACAGCGAGGCAAAGATAGGTTAGATAATCTATTTGGGCTCTAATATGGAACATAATGACGAACTGTATAGCTTAATCATCTTTTATGTTATTGATATGCTTGAGTTTTTGTACACCAAAGTGCGGTATGCAATTGGTTTCAATAAAGAATATTCTTCTTCTTCTTCTTCAAAGGGCTGGATATCCGCTATCATAAGCTGAGGCTAAGAAAATGAAGTCGTTAACACATTGAACATGGATGTTTATCGTCTCCCTCTTTCATCCTGGCTTCAAACCCACCAGCCAGCTTGAGGGACTATTTTTATCTTCTTGGTTGTTTGGCCTGAAGAAGGCGATTTTTGCAAAGCACTGCAAAACGTTTGCGATGTGACATCAGTTCAACTGAACTCGTCGAATTAAGGGTGAAAGAATCAGTTCTTTCATAGGAGTTAAAACATTGATCTATAGTTCTCTTGAAGGCCAAGTGAGGGAAATACCCTTCAATGCACTCGAATCACAGTTCATTCATTATACTTTTATAGGATTGATTGAGAGACAATTTCAAATGGATCTTAATTCAGTGTCAGAGTATCGTTTGACAGTACCAGGCTCAGGCTAGTAGTTTCCATTTAGCCACTTAGGGACAATAACGAAGATATTTAACGTACCCATCCTTCATCCAGGCTTCGGCATGGCACCACTCCACTCCAATAGCTTAACTATAGTAAGCCAGTGGCCGAGTTAAAGCTGACGTATAGCTGTACTAGCATTTTTTACCCGGCTTTGCCCGGGTTTTCCCATGCGTAATTTTTAAAGGTTGCAACTAAAGTCTACTTACTTACTTACTACCGTATATATGCTGAAGGCTTCAAATATTTGAAATGTCCACATATCTGAATGCCAACGATATTTAGAGGTAAAAATAGTCCCCCCCCTTGTATTTGAATTTAATTACCTGTGCCTGCAGTGCTGCCCCGTTTAGCATTTGAATTTAATGTTTTTGTAAGCGACTTCGCATTTCAATTTAATGTCCGTTTACTGCACCACGTTCTTCCGTGTAGCTGTAGCGTAATCCATCATTGCCGCTTGATGGGTTTGAAAATCAACTAAAAATGTCCATATATCGGAACTGAAATTAAATTTTGAACTGAAAATAGTTTGGATCAGCACGTTCGTTAAAAACTTTGCATCGGCAAAGAGTTGCAATGGCGAGTTTTTAGTTGAGATGACCTAAAAAATGGCCCTGGGAAATTTCTTAATAGAAATTAATGGGCATCGTTATTGGTTGCGAGAAAACGGGCTTCACATAGATTTTAAGGCGCTTGAATAATTTATCACGTCGAAATTAAACATTTCCGTAGTCTATATCGGAATTTAAAGTAAATAATGAGTTGAAAATTATAGTAACGCACAGGTTATCTCTACCTTTTAATATTATAGGCCTATTATTTGTTCCCCGGGCTAAATAATATAATAGTAGACGAAGCTCGATCGTGTTCCATTACAGCGCTCGTAATTTTTCGGAACGGAGCCCGTGTTTTATTTCAATTGCGCCTAATTAATTGCGTGACGTAAGACAACATTTCTCTTACGTCACGCCTCTCAAGCGAGGTTAAAATATGCATATTAATGAGCTCCGTTATTGGTATTACGGAACCTCATAATTTTGAAGTTTAAAATGTCTATATGTCAACGTTTAAATAAAATTGCGAGCTGAAAATAGTCGCGATGAAACAGACGTGGCGTAATAACGTTTCGTGCGATTTTTCAAATCGCTAAAGCGTTCCGTTTCGGAGCCTTTAGAAACAGACAAAAAAACATTCGGAAGGACAACGTAAACAAAGTAAGACTTATATTATAAGATTATACTAAAGGAACGATGAGAACTGCTAAAAATTATTTATGCCGACGTTAACAGTATTTCTTGCCATAAGACGTCGTTAAACTGAGGGTCCGTACTGCCAGGCACGTCAAGATGAAGGAAGAAGTGTGTTTACAGTATGACAATTGTTCTTTGTTAATAACCCATCCAGGCGGTTGTACTCTTAACATGTTTAGAAAAAATGTGAACATTATTGCGCAAGACCACACACGGAGATGCTATAAGAGCTACAAGACCTATTGTAGACACAACAGTTGAATCAACTGTTATCATGATCAGAAGCATAATCACTGTAGTCGTCGCCTTCATCACTGTCATCATTGGTTCTCCTCACATAGATTCTGTTTTCAGCTCAGCAACATCACCAATGTCGTCGTCGTCATTATCATTGTCTTTTGATTCTTTTCAGTCATTATCACCTATTTGTCAGTGATCTTCTTCAGTCATTATCACCTATTTGTCAGGTTAACATAAATATCATTTATCGACATGATCATCATAATCATTATGATCATGATTATGATTATGATCATTACCAACTCCGCCGCCGCCGTCACCAGCACCACAACCCTCATCATCATCACCATCATTTCATCAACATGTTCATCATCATCGTTGTCGTCGTCGTCGTCATCACCATAAAAAATCATCATTATTACCATTGTTATCATGAGACATACAATTTTCGTTTATTGACTAATCAAGGTTGACACAAACGCAACTTTGTTACATTATGAGGCAGTAAATGGAGAGAGGTCCTAGGACTGTAGCTTTTAGTGCTACTTAGTCCTTATTGTTAGGATCTATATATTGAATTATGAGAACCAGCCGTCATTTGGTACCTCATCGACATAGCACTTAGTTGCACCTGGCGCATCCATTCTGCTAATGACCGTGGTGCAAGACTCTGCCAGGTAATTGTTCTCTAGGGGCCAACGAAGTGGCAGCTTTGTTGGTCTGTGAGTGCCTTTGTCTGCTCGGTTAAGTTGTGGATGCAGAGAGAAGGTAGACAGTTATAGATGGAGGAGGGATGGACCAGCAACTGGGAATGAACGCAGGTCTTCCATGAGGTAGACATCTCAATATAACCTGCGCCCCAGACTACATCCATTTGCCCTTCCCAACAAAGATGATAGGAACTTTATGTCTCCTATGTGGTATAAAAACATCTGCTGACTGATTAGGGCTAACTAGGTACTAAGACATGAATCCACTTCCCAAGTCGGCATGACCAGTATAAATTAGCAGGCCAATTTACGCATTTTTTCAGCTGTTTGATGGCCACGTGTTGAGCGCTTCTGAGAGACTCTTAAGTGGCGCTTTATAAATGTTTTGTTACATTACATTACATTACATTACAATTGACTATGTCTTCTTTGATGAATCATAAGTCAGACTTCCCTAATCTTTACCAACTCTTATTTGTAACTTGATGCGTTTTGTCATCAAGATTATGTTAATAAACGAAAATACATGTAGATACATCAGATCTCTTTTCTGGAAAATCCTTTTAATTCCAAACTCAACTGAATGGAACAATAACCCCCAAGAACAAAGGTAGGGTGAATCTAATTGGCCTGTAGCCTCGAGATCTGGTCAACGAACTGCAGAAAGTGGTTTAATTAAAAGAAATAAAATTTCGGGAGTCAATAGCCAAAATTGGATGAAGACGCTTTGCTTAAAGCTATGAAAGTCAAAATTGAAGGAAGACGCTTTGTTAAAAGCTATCAAATTTCAGCCAAATTATAGGTAACTGCTTTTTACCTAAGTTGATAAAAATTATGCTAAACTGCAGAGTGCAGACTGATGGGAAATGTTTTCCATAAAGGTAAAAAAATGTAGACCAAGTTATAGGAAATGTTTATAGGAGAATGTTTTACCTACAATGATTAAATTACACTGGTCAACAATTTTTAAAAGAAATTTTGTATCTTTGATTTTCTTGCTTTTTTTCTATGTGTATCAATGCTGTGACTATAGAAATGTGTTTAAAAGAAATTAATTAGCTCTACTATTGAAAATATTTGCAAAGATTGTTTTTCTTATATTTCGCAAAGTTCGAAACCTAAATTGACATTATTGAAACAGAACATTGATAGAAAATTTATAAAGACAATTCTAAGTACCTGTAGAATAGTTTTTTGTATTCATAAAGTATATAATATTATATTATTTGGGTGAAACATAATTCCTCTGCATTAGACCGTTCTTTTTTTCTTTGCCTGTCGCTTGTACTCTACATCTGGGGCATCTCTCACCACAGTCCAGCAGTAGTCTGCTAACATCGCAGGACTCCATTTTCTCTGATACCTGTTTTCCATCGTCGATATGTCCTGATGGAAACGTTCACCATGTTCATCGCTAACTGCACCACAGTTATCAGGGAAAAAATCCAAATGAGAGTGCAGAAAGTGAATTTTCAATGACATGTTGCAGCCTAATTTCTGGTAGGCTAAGAGAAGTCTCGTCACCAGTTCTTTATAGTTATCTGCTTTCTTGTTTCCCAGGAAATTTTCAACTACAAGTTCGAATGATTTCCAAGCATTCTTCTCAAAGCCACGGAGGATCTGATGAAAATGTTCATCTTTCAGAAGTGCACGTATCTGTGGACCAATAAACACACCTTCCTTTACTTTGGCGTCACTCAGTCTTGGGAATTTCTCTTTCAGGTACTTGAAAGCCTCACCATCTCCTTTCTTTGCCTTCACAAAATTCTTTACAAGTCCCAACTTTATATGTAATGGTGGTAACAAAACCTTCTTGGGGTCCACTAGTGGGCTGTGCTGCACACTTTTAGTTCCTGGATCCAGAGACTTCCGTAACGGCCATACTTTTCTTTTATAGTGGTCATACTATCCCACTCACAGAGAAAGCAGCAAAATTTGGTGTATCCCAGTTGCATTCCCAGCAAGATGGCAATTACTTTTAGATCCCCACAGATCAGCCACTGGTGGCCATTGTAGTTTATTAATAGAGTCAAGAAGAAGCTTCATGTTGACATAAGACTCCTTCATGCCAACAGCATATCCAACAGGAATTGATGGTAGTTCATTCCCATTATGTAATAACACTGCTTTTAAACTTAGCTTTGAAGCGTCAATAAAGAGTCTCCACACTTCAGATTTGTACTCAATATTGAGTGAATTCATTAATCCATTTATCTCATGGCAGAATACAAGGTCACTTTTCATAGCGAAGAACTGAGTTAAGTCCTTGTGGCGGTCACGATATACTGAAATTTTCACATTCTCCTGCAGCATTTCCATTGCTGTAGTCTGGAGGCCAGAATTTCTGCTTTGTTTTTTGACAAATCCAGGTCTCTGATGAGGTCGCTTAATAATGCCTTAATTCATTCTGTGTAATCCTATGTATGTCTGCTGAGGGTATATCAGGAATAAAATCAGGATCTTGTGATGTTGAGGGTTCAGGTGATTCAGCTCTAGCATGATATGAATCTTCATCTTCAGAATCCAGAGAATAGTCTGCTGGCGGATCAGGAATGGGGAGTCCTTCTCCATGAGGTACTGGGCGAATTGCAGATGGTATATTGGGATAGTTGACAGTCCATTCTTTCTTCCTGGACATTCCGTGCTGTAGGGATGGCACCATACAAAAATAGCAGTCTGTGAAACGATAGGTTGGCTCTCTCCATATCATAGGAACAGCAAAAGGCATGGAACGACCCTTTTGATTGAGCCAGTTCCGGAGGTTACAATCACAAGTATTGCAACAAATATGTGGCGCCCAGCTTTTATCTTGGTCTCCAATCTTGCACCCAAAATAGCAGTGATAAGCCTTCCTAATCACTGGAGTAATGGAACGTTTCTGTGTGGAAAATTTCGCTTCAGTTTCTTTTTAAAACTTACTGTATACCATAATAACTAGAGCTAAACAGCATTTCTTAATGTCATATTCTTTTTCAGCACAGCAAAAGTAGTTATAATTGACTGATTTCATCACCGATACATTTTGGCTGTTGACCAGTGTTATCTGACTACTAATTGCAGCAACAAATTGAGCCAAGACGTATTGACATAGGCTATGTTTCAAT
This sequence comes from Aporrectodea caliginosa, assembly GCA_020284085.1. Classification (NCBI taxonomy): domain Eukaryota; kingdom Metazoa; phylum Annelida; class Clitellata; order Crassiclitellata; family Lumbricidae; genus Aporrectodea; species Aporrectodea caliginosa. The sequence goes on from JACEVL010000016.1 coordinate 54,796, forward strand.
GTATATGTTTCAATGGATGTATGGGAGTATGTAATACAATGATTGAACACATCTGATATATATTCAGATATATCTGCTCGGCTTGACATGGCCATACTTGACCCCTGTTTGATCTTTGACCTGAGATAAGATACTACTGTATGTCGTAGCTAATTGACCTACGTTTTGAACTGTTTGACCTCAGTTGGACTTGTTGTGTGTTGCGTATTCCGTGAGAATCAATCATTGTCCTATCAGGAAATAACAAAAAACTTGGTAGTTTGAAGTGAGTTTGGATAACGTTGTATGCCGAAGAAACCATTTCTATCGGAATTGAATGCTATGTGAACGAGAAGAAGAAGAGAGAGGAGGAAGAGGGGAGGCTCACCAGTCAGTCAGTCAATGAATCTATCAGTGACTCATCTGTTAATCAATCGATTAATGAATGATTCAGAATGAATCCATCAATCAAGCAATGAAATAGTCAACCAGTCATTTGATCAATCAGTCAGTCAATCAGTCAGTCAATCAACTAATCTATTAATCAATCAAAGTAAGTAAGTAAGCATATTCTTTATTAAACCAATTGCATATCCGCATTCTGGTGTACAGACGTCTTAATAACAAACAACTGTCAATATGAGTACAACATTCTAACAATTAACGTCTTTCGCTGTAAATTATCTGCAAGAAGTACACAATGGTCGTGCAATCGTGTTCGCGGGGCATTTTGCTGGGGCTTTTTTGGTGGAAGTAAACTATGCAGTACGTGGCCCTGGTTCATCAGGACCGCAGAGAAAAGACGGGTGTCAGCTTCTAGACAAAGTCGCTCAAATTTTTGGTAGTCTTCAGGAAGGTACCGGAGGCGGATTAACTTGATTATAACTGATTGAAGTCGGAATCTATCCTGTTGTCCCGCAAACCCCCACCATGACGGGGCAGCATAGAGTAAACGAGTCATTGTTGTTGCACGTACTACATCATAAAGCTGTGGATTCGTGAGGCCATGCGCAACGAGAATGCTTAGGGCATACATTGATTGTCTTGCCGTGCAGCATATTCTGGTTATATGAGTCAATCAACCAACCAGTGAGTCAGTCAATCAGTAAGTCAATCGATCAGTCAGTCGATAAGTAAATCAGTCAGTCAATCAACCAATCAGTCAGTGAGTCAATAAGTCAATCAATCAATCAGTCAATTCAACCAATCAGTCAGTCTATAAGTCAATGAATTATTATTCAACGAATCAATCCACCGATTATGTCTATGAGATGGTAGACTGAGGAGAATGAATTTGTGGAATGTTATCGTCACCTGATTGATGCGATGTTGCAACACATCTGATGGTCGTCGTTTTCTGTGGTCCAATGTCCGTCCGTTGAACTGCAATTTCAAGGATCGTCGCCGATTGGTTCCTTTAACCCTTAAACCGCCACATACTTTGTGGGGTTCAGTGGCGTCTACCAATGGGGGTTTGGAGACCGATCTCCATCGAACTTCAAAAGTGGGGGTTGACCGATTTTGGCCGAAAGTGGGGGGTTTCACTTTTTCATGTTACCTCTTTTCTCCTGTATGGTTGTGATAATATTGACCTATATTAAACCATTATCGTTTGATCGAGATTCTCTTATGTTTCCATTACAGTAGCAAACGGCTTGTACAACAGAACACTTACTGCACAGTCGGCACTGGGGGGGGGGAGGGGTGAAGACCCCGTTATGGACCCCTGCATGGACCCTGGGTATACCAGGCGTCCGTGTGTCAAGGCAGCTCTACCCTAACGACGGGCCGCGATATACCGGCCAAACATTTGGGGAGGGTTGAGGACCCTGACGTTGCTGCCCTAATGACACGACGGCCCAGACTGGCAGAGTTCTCCGCTGCTAGTCTGCATCAAGTCTGTCATCACTTCAGCCGTTCTCTGGCTCAACTTTCGAAATGGCCCATCTCTAGCGGCGTCTAGTATATCTATGACCTGTCCAGTCAGTGTGTGGCGGACATTTCAAATGAATATGTATAGGAGTCATATGCTATAGATTACGCTGGACTCGCGAATATATGAACGCGTTGCGAGTTGATTCATTTAGCCCACTTTATTTCTTCTGACTTCTGAGTGAGTATTGGTTATGAAATGATACACAATGATATACAGGGACGCGGTGGTGTAGCGGTATGTACTTTGCCTTGTAACCGGAAGGTCGCAAGTTTGAATCTACCTCAAGCAAGTTGAAGTAGCTGTGTAGCGACCCTGGACAATTTGCGCACCCTCAGTTGTCTGTAAGGCAATGGGAAACCACCTCAATCATATAATCCTCCGGGTAGAGAACTCATCATTATCATCATCATCCATTCCTATAGCAGTGTAGCTACGTTGCAAATAGCTAATAACAGATTTATCGATTGTGCACAAATCAGAGGCAGTGTCTTTGCCAGGCACCTTCGTCTGTAGGCCTATAGTCAGATGGCGTATTAAAGGCTTTAAACACTTAAAGTCATTCTAACTAACTAAGTAGCCAGATTGACTCCAGACTTCAACTTGGTATATAGATAAACCCCATAAGAGGTCATTAAATACACTTATGTAGAAAATTTCTCTCTAAATTTGTTATTTCGCCAGCCGGAGGCCAAAGGAAAATGTTTTAACTGTCATGTCTTAAATTCTTAAACAGTTTTAGTCCGATTGACTTCAAACTTGACCTAGATAAGGTCATAAGAGGTGAAGGGTTCCAAATAACGTGGTATCAACAGTCTTAAAATTCATCCCAATGATTATTTTATTATAATTTTTATATCGTTTCTGCCCAGCCCCATGTTGTGTCAGGGTTAGAAGGATCATTTCTTGCTGACTTTCTTCACATAGAATCAGTCCATCAAAATGGATATTTGTTTGTTGGTATTCATTATATCACTGGACAACAAATTTTAACTCTTTTTTTGCTGCCTAAAAAACTTTAGCTGTTCTATATAGATTTTGGCACGCTGAATCCAGTGGTGTTCTCAGAATTTTTGTATCACGTCAGGTTTTTGAGAAAAATGGTTTGCAAGATTTTAAAAGAAATGCCCAGAAAGTTACTTACTTAGTGCATAGATTTCACTGGACAACAAATTTTAACTTTTCTTTGCTTCCTAAAAAACTTTAGCTGTTCTATATAGATTTTGGCACGCTGAATCCAGTGGTGTTCTCGAATATTTTTGTACCACGTAAGGTTTTTGAGAAAAATAGTTTGCAAGATTTTAAAAGAAATGCCCAGAAATTTACTTTTAGTGCATAGATTTCACTGGACAACAAATTTTAACTTTTTGTTTTCCTGAAAAACTTTAGCTGTTCTATATAGATTTTGGCACGCTGAATCCAGTGGTGTTCTCAGAATTTTGTATCACGTCAGGTTTTGAGAAAAATGGTTTGCAAGATTTTTAAAAGAAATAGAAATTTACTTAGTGCAAATTTACAATGTACTGTTATTCACTTTTTGGAATGTTAAAAGTGAACATAACTGATTTACATTGTAAATCTATGCACTAAGTAAATTTCTCGGCATTTCTTTTAAAATCTTGCAAACCATTTTTCTCAAAAACCTGACGTGATACAAAAATTCTGAGAACACCACTGACAAAATTCAGCGTGCCAAAATCTATATAGAACAGCTAAAGTTTGTTGGGAAGCAAAGAAAAGTTAAAATTTGTTGTCCAGTGAAATCTATGCACTAAGTAACTTTCTGGGCATTTCTTTTAAAATCTTGCAAACCATTTTTCTCAAAAACCTGACGTGATACAAAAATTCTGAGAACACCACTGGATTCAGCGTGCCAAAATCTATATAGAACAGCTAAAGTTTTTTAGGAAGCAAAAAGTTAAAATTTGTTGTCCAGTGAAATCTATGCACTAAAAAGTAAATTTCTGGGCATTTCTTTTAAAATCTTGCAAACCATTTTTCTCAAAAACCTTACGTGGTAAAAATATTCCGAGAACACCACTGGATTCAGCGTGCCAAAATCTATATAGAACAGCTAAAGTTTTTTAGGAAGCAAAAAAAGTTATAATTTGTTGTCCAGTGAAATCTATGCACTAAGTAACTTTCTGGGCATTTCTTTTAAAATCTTGCAAACCATTTTTCTCAAAAACCTGACGTGATACAAAAATTCTGAGAACACCACTGGATTCAGCGTGCCAAAATCTATATAGAACAGCTAAAGTTTTTTAGGAAGCAAAAAAAGTTAAAATTTGTTGTCCAGTGAAATCTATGCACTAAAAAGTAAATTTCTGGGCATTTCTTTTAAAATCTTGCAAACTATTTTTCTCAAAACCTTACGTGGTAAAAATATTCCGAGAACACCACTGGATTCAGCGTGCCAAAATCTATATAGAACAGCTAAAGTTTTTAGGAAGCAAAGAAAAGTTAAAATTTGTTGTCCAGTGAAATCTATGCACTAAGTAACTTTCTGGGCATTTCTTTTAAAATCTTGCAAACCATTTTTCTCAAAAACCTGACGTGATACAAAAATTCTGAGAACACCACTGGATTCAGCGTGCCAAAATCTATATAGAACAGCTAAAGTTTTTTAGGCAGCAAAAAAAAAGTTAAAATTTGTTGTCCAGTATTATTATAACTCGACAAATTAAGAACAATTATAGGGGCATATTTGATGCTAATATTTCTATTATGGAACACTGAAAGCGCTTAAATTAAATTAAAGTATCTAAATAATTTAAAAATATTTTTTTGAAAATTTAAATGAACTAAATTATTTGTAATGGCTGAATAAGGTCCCGAAATGCCGCTCCGGACCGTTCCGGCCGAAAAAAGCACTGCACCGAAATGCGTATTTCAGAGGTCAAATTTTTGTGGGGCCCAGTTGGGGGGGTTAGTTCTCCAATGACTACGGGGGGGTTAGACGCCACTGGTGGGGTTCATGCACCCCGGACGCCAAATACTTTTTGTTGCAATATACTTCGAAACGTCACAACTCACTGAGAAACCATATATATATACATATTTACATATGTATATATAGATACATACATATATATACATATATATATGTATATATGCATATGCACACATACATATATATACATATATATATATATTTAGATCCAAATATGTATATATATGTATATATATATATATATAAATACATATATATATAAACATATTTACATATGCAAATATATATATATATATATATCCATATATATACATATATAAATATGTATATATATATCCATATATATATATACACACATATGTAAATATTTATATACTTATATATATATATGCATATATATGTATACTTACACACACATATACAAAAATATACACATATACATATGCATATATATGCATATATATACATATATATACACACATATATATACATAAGTACATATATATATATTCATATATATACATATATGTACATATACCTGTACATATACACATTCATCTATATACATACACAGTATATACATACATATACATACATACACATATATACATATATATAAGTATATATGCATATGCACACACATAATTATATACATATATATAACTAACACACAACTGAGCTTCAAACTTCTACATTGCTAATTCACGCCAGCTTACAATAAACAACTGCGACAACAACGCGAGAAAAAGGACAGTTCACCCTAACCCTACCTAAAAATAGATTTCTGTGACGTCACCCTGTGACGTCGGCTGTATTATCTATGGGTCGTTAGGTGCAGCACATATACATCAGTCATCACAGACAGTCGCAGAAGTATGTTACCGACTATAGGCGGTACCGGCGTTCAACAAATAATTTTATTATGTGTGACCGCCTATAGTCGGTTCCGGCGTTCTGCCAAATTTCCTTGGGAACCGAACGGGTTCGGTTCCGGCGGTCTAAGGTAACAGGAATGGATGGGGGAGCCCTGTTTTTTAACCCCCATAGACTGAGATTAGAATTCTTGGAGTTTAGGCTAATTAGACCAAATTACACAGACCTCTCCAGTGACTCAAATGTGTGTGTGTGTGTTGGTGTGTGTTGGTGTGTGTGTGTGTTGGTGTGTGTAGGGAGGTGTTGATGTGTGTGTGTGTGTGTGTGTGTGTGTGTGTGTGTGTGTGTGTGTGTGTGTGTGTGTGTGTGTGTGTGTGTGTGTGTGTGTGTGTGTGTGTGTGTGTGTGTGTGTGAGCAAGCAATCCATTACCCATTCTTTGTGGAGCAGAGTGGGCCCATCAAGTGAGAAGCGTGTGAGCACGTGTTTCTCCAGGTGAGGTATGAGACTCCAGGTGAGTTATAGGACTCCAGGTGAGACTGAGGTGTACTATACGACTCGTGTGTCGGGATTCTTGGCGTCTGCTGCAGCAGCCGATGCTCCGATCATCCGACGGCGTCCGAGATGCTATGACTGCTGACGCAGCTGCCAAGATTGCTGGCATTGGCAGATCATTCAGTCAGACATTTGTGTGCGTCTGGCATCTGACCACATTGATGGATGAAACTCACATATGCTTCATCTCGCTTTAAGTTCCCGCGAGAGGGAAGAAGATCTTACGAAGTTTATGCACCAATTGAAGCTCATAGCGAACTCTACCAGGTCAAGCTGTAGAGTGAGTAAGCTTTGAAGTAAGCGGCAGATCTTGCGATTAACCCTGTGTGTATGTATGTGTGTATGTATCTGTGCATGCATGTATGTATGTGTGTTTGTTTGTTTGTATGTATGTGTTCGTGTATGTAAGTATTCATGTAGGTATGTGTGTTTGTATGTGTTTTACACCACAAAAGGCACTTATTGCTAGCCTAGCTTAAGCTAGAGCTTGAAAACAAAGTGGCAACTGTATAAGAATGATTCTTGTGCAGTTAGAGGAGGTCTCCAATGGCAGTCTCACGCAGACACGTAGAGTAGAGGTCGACCGAAAACATTTAGTAAATATTCAGGTTTGGTTGGTGGACTGTTTTGGGTGAGGTGGGGGGGGGGTAAAATAATTATGGGTTGCATGTAGCAATTCTCCTTATATTCACATTTATCTACATTCGGTGTGAAAGGTAGTTTATTTGTAGATCCTATTTGATGCCAGGTTACAGGTAGTTATGTTTCTATAATTGTATATAATTGTGTATAATTGTCATCATCTGTGGGTTTGTTGACACCGTAGGAACAAAAAACTGTTATTATTAGACTTCAGTGAAATGATTCGTTGTTTTTCGGAAAGAGAGACGAAATCAGGGAACCAGCTTAGGAAATTGTAATTAACGGTTGGTTCTCCATCTGCGCGGCTGAGGCTACACCCATGTCCAACTCAGCTACTCAGTATGGGAATTGTCAAAAATAACTGGGGGGTTAGACGTTGATTTATGTGCGGTTTGGGTGTGAAATGTAGACTTTACTATGGGATCGTAAGAAGGACTGGTCACTGGGGGGTTGAACCCCCAACCCCTCTGACAATTCTCACCCTGCTCAGCTATAATGAGTAAACTCATGACCGCACACTGTCCGTGGGAAGATCAGACAGAGAGGCAAAGATAGGTTAGATAATCTATTTGGGGCTCTAATATGGAACATAATGACGAACTGTATAGCTTAATCATCTTTTATGTTATTGATATGCTTGAGTTTTTGTACACCAAAGTGCGGTATGCAATTGGTTTCAATAAAGAATATTCTTCTTCTTCTTCTTCAAAGGGCTGGATATCCGCTATCATAAGCTGAGGCTAAGAAAATGAAGTCGTTAACACATTGAACATGGATGTTTATCGTCCCCCTCTTTCATCCTGGCTTCAAACCCACCAGCCAGCTTGAGGGACTATTTTTATTTTCTTGGTTGTTTGGTCTGAAGCAGGCGATTTTTGCAAAGCGCTGCAAAACGTTTACGATGTGACATCAGTTCAACTGAACTCGTCGAATTAAGGGGGAAAGAATCAGTTCTCTCATAGGAGTTAAAACATTGATCTAGTTCTGTAGAAGGCCAAGTGAGGGAAATACCCTTCAATGCACTCGAATCACAGTTCATTCATTATACTTTTATAGGATTGATTGAGAGACAGTGTATCAAATGGATCTTAATTCAGTGTCAGAGTATAGCGTTTGACCGTGCCAGGCTCAGGTTGGTAGTTTCCATTTAACCACTCAGAGAAAATAAGGAAGATATTTATTTCATCCAGGCTTCGGCATGGCACCACCCCAATATAATAAGCCAGTGACCGAGTTAAAGCTGATGTATAGCTGTAGTATTATACTAAAGGAACGATGAGAACTGCTAAAAATTATTTATGCCGACGTTAACAGTATTTCTTGCCATAAGACGTCGTTAAACTGAGGGTCCGTACTGCCAGGCACGTCAAGATGAAGGAAGAAGTGTGTTTACAGTATGACAATTGTTCTTTGTTAATAACCCATCCAGGCAGTTGTGCTCTTAACATGTTTAGAAAAAATGTGAACATTATTGCGTAAGACCACACACAGAGACGCTAAGAGCTACAAGACCTATTGTAGACACAACAGTTGAATCAACTGTTATCATGATCAGAAGCATAATCACTGTAGTCGTCGCCTTCATCACTGTCATCATTGTTTCTCCTCACATCTGTTATCAGCAGCAACATCACCAATGTCGTCGTTATCATTGTTATTATCATCTTCGGTCATTATCATCTACTTGTTAGTTAAATATTATCATCATTATCAACATGATCATCATAATCATCATGATCGTGATTATGATGATGATCATTACCAACTCCGCCGCCGCCGTCACTACCACCACAACCCACCACCACCCGAATCATCATCACCATCATTATCATCAACATCATCATCATCATCGCTGTCGTTGTCATCACCACCATCGTAAATCATCATTGTTATCATTGTTATCATGAGACATACAATATTCATTTATTGACTTTAGAATCAAGGTTGACACAAACGCAACTTTGTTACATTATGAGGCTGTAAATGGAGAGAGGTCCTAGGACTGTAGCTTTTAGTGCTACTTAGTCCTTATTGTTAGGATCTATATATTGAATTATGAGAACCAGTCGTCATTTGGTACCTCATCGACGTAGCACTTAGTTGCACCTGGCGCATCCATTCTACTAATGACCGTGGTGCAAGACTCCGCCAGGTAATTGCTGTCTAGGGGCCAACGAAGTGGCAGCTTTGTTCGTCTGTGAGTGCCTTTGTCTGCTCGCTTAAGTTGTGGATGCAGAGAGAAGGTAGACAGTTATAGATGGAGGAGGGATGGACCAGCAACTGGGAATGAACGCCGGTCCCTCTGGTATGAGGTAGAGATCTCAATATAACCTGCGCCCCAGACCACATCCATTTGCCCTTCCCAACAAAGATGATAGGAACTTTTTTTTGTCTTGTATGTTGTATAAAAACATCTTTTGACTGATTAGGGCTAACTAGGTACTAAGACATGAATCCACTTCCCAAGTCGGCATGACCAGTATAAATTAGCAGGCCAATTGACTATGTCTTCTCTGAGCAATCATAAGTCAGACTTCCCTAATCTTTACCAACTCTTATTTGTAACTTGATGCGCTTTGCCATCAAGATTATGTGAATAAATGAATATACATAGATATATCAGATCTCTCTTCTGGAAAATCCTTTTAATTCCGAACTCCACTGAATGGAACAATAACCCCCAATAACCAAGGTAGGGTGAGTCTAATTATCTGATCAATACGACTCTCGATTAATTCGTGACCCTTCTGTCGGCTGTCACAGCCCGTGACAATTCCCCGTGGCCCCAAGATCTGCTGGATGAATTGCATGAAAGTGGTCTAAATTGATTAAAAAATTGTGCTAAAGTGCAAACTTATGGGAAATGTTTTCTGTTAGATAAAAAAATTTCGACCAAGTTATTAAAGGAAAATGTTTACCCATAATGATTTGATTACTCATTGCAGGAACAGATTGAGCCAAGTCCTATTGAAATATGTTTCAATGTTTATGTTTCAATGGATGTCTGAGAGTATGTAATACAATGATTGAACACATCTGATATTCAGATATTTCTGCTCGGCTTGACATGGCCACACTTGACCCCTGTGTGATCTTTGACCTGAGATAAGATACTATGTCGTAGCTAATTGACCTACGTTTTGAACTGTTTGACCTCAGTTGGACTTGTTGTGTGCTGCTTATTCCGTGATAATCAATCATTGTCCTATCAGGAAATATAAAAATCTTGGTAGTTTGAGGTGAGTTTGGATAACGTTGCTGTATGCTGAAGAAACCATTTTCTATCGGGATTGAATGCTATGTTAACGAGAAGAAGAAGAAGAGGAGGAGGAAGAGGGGAGGCTCACCAGTCAGTCAGTCAATGAATCTATCAGTGACTCATCTATTAATCAATCGATGAATGAATGAATCCATCAATCAAGCAGTGAAATAGTCAACCAGTCAATTGATCAATCAGTCAGTCAATCAACTAATCTATTAATCAATCAAAGTAAGTAAGTAAGCATATTCTTTATTAAACCAATTGCATATCCGCATTCTGGTGTACAGACGTCTTAATAACAAACAACTGTCAATATGAGTACAACATTCTAGCAATAAACGTCTTTCGCTGTAAATTATCTGCAAGAGGTACACAATGGTCGTGCGATCGTGTTCGCGGGGCATTTTGCTGGGGCTTTTGGTGGAAGTAAACTGCAGTACGTTGCCCTGGTTCATCAAGACCGCAGAGAAAAGACGGGTGTCAGCTTCAAGACAAAGTCGCTCAAATGTTGGGTAGTCGTCAGGAAGATACCGGAGGTGGATTAGCTTGCTTATTACTGATTGAAGTCGGCATCTATCCTGTTGTCCCGCAAGCCCCACCATGACGGGGCAGCATAGAGTAAACGAGCCACTGTTGTTGCACATACTACATCATAAAGCTGTGGATTCGTGAGGCCATGCGCAACGAGAATACGTAGGGCATACATTGATTGTCTTGCCTTACAGCATATTCGGGTTATATGAGTCCAATCAACCAATCAGTGAGTCAGTCAATCAGTAAGTCAATCGATCAGTCAGTCGATAAGTAAATCAGTCAGTCAATTCAACCAATCAATCCACCGATTATAATTATGCCTATGAGATGGTAGACTGAGGAGAATGAATTTGTGGAATGTTATCGTCACCTGATTGATGCGATGTTGCAACACATCTGCTGGTCGTCGTTTTCTGTGGTCCAATGTCCGTCCGTTGAACTGCAATTCCAAGGATCGTCGCCGAGTAGTTCCTTTAACAGGAATGGATAGGAGAGCCCTGTTTTTAACCCCCATAGACTGAGATTAGAATTCTTGGAGTTTAGGCTAATTAGACCAAATTACACAGACCACTACTGACTCAATGTGTGTGTGTCTGTGTGTGTGTGTGTGTGTGTGTGTGTGTGTGTGTGTGTGTATGTGTGTGTGTGTGTGTGTGTTGTGTGTGTGTGTGTGTGTGTGTGTGTGTGTGTGTGTGTGTGTGTGTGTGTGTGTGTGTGTGTGTGTGTGTGTGTGTGTGTGTGTGGTGTGTGTAGGGGAGGTGTTGATGTTTGTGTGTGAGCAAGCAATCCATTACCCATTCTTTGTGGAGCAGAGGGGGCCCATCAAACGAGAAGCGTGTTAGCACGTGTTTCTCCAGGTGAGGTATGAGACTCCAGGTGAGTTATAGGACTCCAGGTGAGGCTGAGTTGTACTATACGACTCGCGTGTCGGGATTCTTGGCGTATGTTGCAGCAGCCGATGCTCCGATCATCCTCCATCGTCCGAGTTGCTATGACTGCTGACGCAGCTGCCAATGATGGCTGGTCTTGGCAGGTCATTCAGTCAGACATTTGTGTGCTTGTGGGCATCTGACCACGTTGATGGATGAAACTCACAGATGCTTCATCTCGCTTTAAGTTCCCGCCAGCGGGAGATCTTTCGAGGTTTATGCACCAATTGAGCTCATAGTGAACTCTACCAGGAAATAGTATGCTGAGCGTACACGGCGTACTTTCATTCATTCATTCATTCATTCATTCATTCATTCATTTCATTCATTCATTCATTAAGAGGACTTATATAGTGCCCCTCCAAGATACCTACTACTCAAAGGCGACAGGGGATCGGTAGGAGTCCGTAGGACGATGATGCGGCGAGGGAGAGGACTGGTCACTCGTGAGGTAATATTGGGTGAGGTAATATTGGATGAGTTAATATTGGACGTGGTAAAATGGTGGTAATATTGGGTGAGGTAATATTGGACGTGGTAAAATGGTGGTAATAATGGGTGAGGTAGTATTGTGCAAGGTAATATTGGGTAAGGTTATATTGGATAAGGTAATAGGGTACCGGGATACAGTTATTTGGGGTAAGGTAAGGCACATGACGCTGACAACACCCTTGGCTAGCAATCGAAATGTTTGTTTTAGAATTGCGCGTGGCCTTCGGTTTTAATTGTTCGTTAAGAGTTCAAAGGAATTCGCCGCCCAACGGTCGGAAGCGAGGAGCCCAAGGGCATTTCTAACAGAACAGGAAATACTCTTTGACCAGAAAAGAGAGATAGGCAAACAAACAAACAGACGGACGGAGACAGACATTTGGGAATAGGAACAAATAGACACATGGTCACGCGAAGAACGCAAAGAGATAGACAGATAGTTAGAGAAACAGAAGTAGGAAAGATAAGATAGTTGAATATACACTTGTGCAATCAAATAGTTTAGGATATAAATAGATGATAGACAGACAGATAGACAGACTTAAATGCATAGAGACAGACAGGTAGTTGGACATACATACAGGGCAAACAGGGACAAATAGACAAACAGGTATTTGTAGATATACATACATACAGACACGGACAGACAAAGACAGACAAACAAAGACAGAAACAGACAAAGACAAACAAAGACAGACAGAGACAGAAACAGACAGAATAGAGAGATGGACAAAGACAGTGCAGACATACAGTTGAGTGGACGTGTTGAGTGGTGAAGCACCTCCTGCATACTTGTATCTGTATTTAGATCCCCCCTCCCCAAATGTAATTGTGTTTGCTGATGTATTGTTTGCATACATAGAGTTTATGTATTTGTCTAATAACAAATTGACTCTTGAGTGGATAAGTCTCTCTCCTCACTCGTGACACAGAAACAGGGCCAGACATCGAAGAAACCACGGACAGAGACAGAGACAAAGACTAGAGTGATGCAGACAGACAGCCAGACAACTTACAGCTAGGAACACTGACAGACAGACAGATACAGACATAGAGACAGACCCACAAACATTTCCAGATAGATTCAGTAGACAGACAGCTATGTACAGATATATGCGTGCATACATACACAGGTGTATACAGACAGATGCAGGCAAACATAGACAGCAACAGACGAACTTACACACAGGGACACACGTCAGTCTATGCGACATTAACAAGTTGACACAAGAAACACAAACTGGATAATTAAGGATTATCAATTAAATGTAGAAATAGGCTAATTGCACAGAGTGGGAATTATGTCAGGGTGGGGGGGATTATGTCCAGGGGATTATGTCCTACAATCCATGTGTGCGCACATGCGTATACATACATGCATACATACACATGCATGCACATACACATGCCGACAGATGCAGAGAGCCAGGCTAAAGTACATGTCTCTATAGTCTATAGCATACCTCTCAGTCTAGCCGTCCTGATAAACCTCTTCTGCAGCTTAGACCAAAGCACTGCTAACACCACTTGGTCTCACGTGTTCACGACTGGCTTATACTTCTGAAAGCTATATCAACTGAGACCAACACGAATGTCACCTAAGCTAGATATAAACTGTCACAATTCAATCCGATGCTACAATGCTGACCAATGCATAGGCTACTGCGCGCATCCTGTCCATGTGGAATTTTTCCATCATCTGGACTATTAGCCTCCGTCTCGGCTATTCCTCGAGACTTCGACAAGCGTAACTTTGTACTGTGACGATGCTTGGTGTCTGGTTACCACCATTTGTAAAAAGGTGCTGAAATACAGACCTGACACGTTATCTAGTTGGTCAAGTGCTAACGATTAATGCAGTTAGGCCACTTCTTGCATACTTTGGGGCAATGTTGATAGACCCCTTGTTTTTTACTTTGAGCAAGCATAAAGTATGACGATCCCTTGTTAACAGCTATCAAGGTGTCAGGAGGGAGAGGCATGGATAAGGGAGAGGGAAAGGGAGTTCTGAGGTGGATTGATTATCAACTTTCTGGGGTTAGTTTAACTATCATCATCATGTTGATAGATGACTTCACGTTAGTTTACTTTTATCTTGCATAAATTATGACGTCATCCATCTTGTTGTAGTTGACAGTGTCTATCAAGTTTGTATAAAAATGTCACGAGGGAGAGGGCATGGATAAGTGAAAGCCTACTAGGGAGTGAGGACGATTGGTCATAACAAGATTTCTGGGGTCGTAATCTCGAGATTGCGCCATTACCACAAATGCATACTACTATGTCAATGTTCAAAGTTCGAACTGCTGTGGGTAGGGTCAAATGGGTTCCAGTTGAAGATCCAACGGGGTTAGGCATGCAGTCTCTGAGACGGCTACGGGGGATGGAGTTCAGAATTGAAGCGGAGAGAGAGGTAATGTGCGAGATAAGAGATTAGGGTTGCCCTCCTTCTTTATCGAAGCTTGTGACTGGCACCGTCCGAAAACGACAGTGGCCGAGTTTAGTAAGTCGGTCGTTGATCTGCATGGAAGCCCAAGGCTGATTGTGTTTTTTTATTCTGGTGTTTTTCGGCGCCTGAGACCGGGAACTGCGTGAATAACAATGAGTCAATTGTTATGTATGGGTTGAGGGGTCGACATTCCTCTGACGTGAAATCACATCGATTGGCCTCTGTTCCTTGTTCCGTTCTTACGCAAGTGGAAGATTCCGTGTGGGTGGAGGAAGGGGGGAGGGCAACGCAGGGACTCTGGAGTCTGTGTGGGGGAGCGCAACGTCTGGTTCAGAGAGTGACGTGGAAAGACCAGAGACACAGATACGGATCAGCACGGAGAGACTCAGAGATAAAGGGAGAGAGCAGACGGGCAAACAGACAGACAAAGAAATAGAGGTAGAGAGACATAGAAACAAAGAGGTAACGTGACAGAGACGGAGACAGATAGACAGAGATCAACGCAAAGAGGCTCAGATATAAAGGGAGAGCAAGACATACATACATACATACATACATACAGACAGACAGCGAGACAGAGGTAGAGAGACACAGAGACAGAGATAATTATGAAAGAGAGCAAGAGTCACAGATAGACAGAGACAGATAGAGACAGAGAATGTGAGACAGAGACTGAGACAGAGCCAAAGACGAACAGTGCCATGACGTACTCTGATCTCCCAAAGGAAGGAGTCAGTCTGTCTTCCAATGCGAGGCTTCCTGTAAAGCCGACCTCCATCCACTTCTAGCCGTTGAAACAGGCGCCGAATTATCATCGACTGAACAGTGAACACCCTGTTGTCAACACACGAGGCCATTGACGCACAGATCTTGCAAAGGCTACGAACCTACTATGACTGCAGTTAATTGGTTCGGATACCAAGATACAGAAGAGACAGATCTGGGACACGTATGCCCCATTGGTTAGAGCGCTTGCCTTGTAACGGGGAGATTACGGGTTCGAGCCTTCCTCTGAGACGGCTACTCTCTAGACCTTGAGCAAGTCCTTCACTCACATAATTCGTCAGCACCATCGATTCATGTTTGTAGTTAGATAGTGGCGTTTAATAAATGCATAATAATAATGACCTCTGGAAATTGAACTGCATAGGCGGTCGTTAAACTAAAAATGTCTGTTGACACCAGAAACCAGCGTGGCTTAAATTGCAGTTTTTATCAATGACTTATCTAGCACTTCTTCACGAGAGGCACTTCCAATTGGACAAATTTCTCCTCTGGCGGGTATTTTAACCCCCAACTTCTCGGTTTTTTTCAGCACGGTTACCACTAAATTATCATGCACACTCCTAGATATCTAGAGGATTTCTTATTTCGTGGACCCATATCTCAAAGGCGATGAAGCACATTTGTCTAGCAGGTCTAGAGGTTCAACTAAAGTTGAGAATGTTTTTTGAGCTAACTCGGCTGGATGAGTTCGGAGTTTAGAATGCTTAGGGGTTGTGAAGTAGTCTATTGGTTAACGTGTTTGATAGTCAACCGAGAGGTCGAGGTTCAAATCCATACCAGCCTTTACCAGGGCAGAATATTTTTGAGATTTTTTGCTCCATCTGTACCCCTAGCAAACTGAACATTGATGAGTACACTGACCATACACTGTCAGTAGGAAGATGAGATAGCGAGGGAGAGGACTGGCCACCCGCCCTCATATGCCGAAGCTAAGAAAATGAAGTCACTAGCACTTCATATACCAATGGCTGTCTCTCAGGCTCTTCTTCTTGCTATTGTCTTGAATACATATACCAGGGTACATATACATACATGGATGCCTCTGTGGATAGCCTAAGGAACTGCTCTTCTCTTCTAGAACGCTTACAGGGAATTCCCGGGACCTTTAGTGTCCATGGAGCATTAGTGGAGGTCACTCCACTACAGTATTGCCTGTAGTTTCTAGACATTACTTTTAAGAGTGAACCGGAGACGGGAGAAATGAGGCTGGCAGCGAATTGCTGAAGTTGATGTTATACGGTGACCTATCTTGACCTCTCCTTCTGCCTCAGCTTGATTGCTATTCGCGGAAGTTGCTTTGTATCCCGTTAAGTTTCTATTCATGTTTTTCCTTCTGGTGACAAAAAGGGAACAACTTAGAGCAATCTTTGACCCCGGGCAGACAAATAAAAGTCGTTACGGCAAACATGATTTCAGAAATGTCTTAGTAATTGGCCAGTACGACGTGTTACTAACGCCATGTTGCTAATTGCTACGAAACGAGAAACGTCCAAAGCAGTTTTAGATTTGGTAAAGAGGACTTAGTGTAAAACTGGCTTGAGTACCAGACCCAATGCCCTTCTCATCTCCTCCCTTACTTCCCCCTCCTCCTAATTCTCCTCCTCCTCCTCTTTACTGATTACAACTGATTATATAGTTGTATTGTCTTAAGAGTAAATTATTTATTGAATACGAATTATATGATTGATGGTTGGTGATCGATTTAGATATTGATTGATTTTTAGATTGGTGATTGATTTTGATAATGATTGATTTTTAGATTGATGATTGATTTAGAAATTGATTGATTTGTTGATGATTTGTTGATTGTAGGTTCTCTGGGTTGAGCAGCAGTCTGTTAAGCGTCGATTCAAGCGTGAACACAAAGTGGAACTCGATCGATGGAAACCTAAGCTTAATGATCCTGTCTGGCCTGAAATGTGGTACTTGGTAAGTGGGACGAGGTAACTGAGGAGTAATTCTCCTGGTACGCGTCTTGTTTTGGGGAGTCGCTCAGCTCGACAGTTGCCGGTCCCTCCATCTGGAACGTACGTACTACCTACCTCATGTTAGGGCAACTCTCTTAGCGAGACTGTCATTATAAGAATGTTCGCTCCAAACTTAAAACAATACCAGTCTTTCAGTCTATTTATGGCTCTTAATAGTTGCCCAGCTTCAATGTGCACTTCTGAACTTTGTAAGGAGGGCATTATCAAATAAATACAGTTGTATTGTATAATTGTATTGTATTGTATTAAAGGGAGGTACGTCTTTTGAGTGGGTCTTTTATGGTAACTGCCAACTGGGGAGTAAAAATGAAGTACCTTATGATTGGAAGGAAGTAGCTGGGAAGCAAAAGTGTGGTACCTGCCAGTGTTGCTTATATGGTTAATGGGGGAGTTAAAATGGGGTATCTGGTGAGTGGGAGGCTTATAATTATGGTAAATGGGGGAGTTAAAATGGGGTATCTGGTGAGTGGGAGGCTTATGCAATAATTGGTGAAGTAGGGAGTTGGGTTACCTGAGGAATGAGAAAAGTGAGGTAGCTGGGGGTTTTGTGGTACTTAGAACTGGGAAGGGAGGAAGTCGTGATACCATTATAAAATTTATAAGTAAAACTAAATATGGTAAATGCAGAGTTGAACACTTTTTCAATGAACTGCGTTGGTTTCCCAGTTGCTTTTAGTACACCCTCGTTGTTAAAGTATTCATGCAAAAAGAAAATTCGAAGGAGGATCGTACATTTTTTTCGAAACTTAACACTTTTTGAAATTTTTACATTTGAGTGGCTAGCACTTGATGCCCCTATTTGTAGTCCCTCAGTTTTTGATTGAATTTTTACATCTGTCACCTTTATAGTTTATGGTACTTTTCTTATTTTTAGTTTTTTATTGCCTTCTTTCATCACAAAGTGAGGGTATTACCGGAAAGTCACAGTTTCGGGAGTTTTTCAGCATAGCTTTCCCGTTAAATATGTCCCGGCGGTTGGTGATTGGAAAGAAAATGTGTTGGTTGGCTGTCTGTGTGTGTGTCTGTGTGTCTGTCTGTGTGTGTCTGTGTGTGTCTGTGTTTCTGTCTCTGTGTGTGTGTGTGTCTGTCTGTCTGTGTCTGTCTGTGTCTGTCTATCTGTCTGTCTGTCTGTCTGTCTATCTGCTTCACCTGATGTTTCCTGTCCAGCTGACTTGTCAGGAGTTTTTGAAGTTGAAGGAAGTAGTTCTAGGTCTGAACCGGTATTTCTTACTTTGAAGAGGTATTTTTAGGTGTGAGAGAGATTTCTGGGTCTTTTGCTTCCCACGTTTAGTTGATTGCTAAGAGACAGACCACACCATCCATCAGTAACTCTGGGATTCTGGCAGGGGGCAGACAGACAGACAGACAGACAGGCAGACAGACAGGCAGACAGACAGACAGGCAGGCGAATGTATGAAAAAACGAATGCAGACAATGGCTTGGAACGCAGAAGATATTTGAATAGACCGAACGAGAGGGAGAGAGCGACGGACGGACAGACAGACAGAGGCAGAGAAACAGACAGACAGAGGCAGATAAAGAGAATGACAGAGAGAGGAAAAGGAAGCCGAATGTTCCTATTGTTAAATCTAAGCTGTTTAAAAGTACTTTTAGTAATCGATGTATCTTTAGTTACATTTAATTCTGGACTAATATCTGTTTTATCTGTTTATGTTAATAATGGTCCAATTCAAATAATTTTTATGTATTTAATCATTCTGTACAATGTAGCACACGTGCACTTGGCAGATTCATTTGAAAGCCACTTACTTATGTTCTAACCCAGCCCAATATCAAACCCGACTGTATCTCTGCCTTTCCTTCCTACGTCAAACACTAACTCCACGATTACTCATACTTTAGTAGTGCCAGTCCCAAGCCTGGAGAAAGGAGGAGGGCGATGCTAATCATCTTTGTTATGACACAGCGTCGTTAAACAGCAACTAACGAACCTTCCTCAAACCGTCCTAATCAAGTTCTTCTACCCCAAGAACTACTACTATCATCATCATCATCATCAGCCTATTTATTATTATCACTACATGCTGAGTTGTATTGGCCTGGGAGGAATAGGGACTTTGGGAAGGCGTGCTAATGACGTGACGTTGTCTTTACACAACTGTTGTAATGACTGAATAATAACCTTTACCACCTTACCACATCTTACCTTATCTTATATGTTACCTTCTCTAATTTGTGTGTGTGTGTAAGTGCTGCTCATATAATAAGCTGGGCATTCTTTGATGTTGAAGATATGCAGAGTTTATGATTTTGATTATGAGAGAGGCTCGATAAACCGTATTAGGAAGGAATTGCTTTTGTTTGTAGAACCAGGGAGCAAGAGGAGGTCATGACATGAATGTCATTGGAGCGTGGCGCCTTGGCTACACTGGCAAGGGAGTTGTCGTAACGATTCTCGATGACGGCATCGAATACACTCACAGCGACTTACAGCAGAATTATGTAAGTCTAAGACAAACCAAGTCACAACAGAATTACATTGGAGTTTAATATAAATTTCACAACTTTGTATTTTTTTTCAATACTTTAACGATGAGTGTGTGCTACAAGCGACTGGGAAACAGTCCAGTGCTGCTCGTCATTAAAGTGTTTCGTTTCTTCCGATTTTGGTTGTGTGATTGTCTTTTAATGTGTTGCTTGAAATGTGATATGTACAAATGTGATGTTTTTATGTGTTATTTGTGTTTAAGAATGTGATGCTTAAATTGTTTTGTTTGAATATGTGATGTTTATAAACAAGATGGTTCTGAATGTGATGGTTATGATGTGACATTTATAATATGATGTTAATAAATGTTATGTGATGCCATAATAATACATCATATTTTGTCAGACGTTCATATTTTCCATAGAATTATCTCGTTAGTTTTCAGAATGTCATCGTATTGGGCAATTATTACTTGCCTCAGATAAAACGGTTCTTTTCTTCTGCTCAAAAAAGCTATTTATCGGCAGATGAGATAATCAGCTGAAAAAATAGAACAGTTTTTGCGATCAATGATTCCATTATCCAAATTGCAGATCCTAGGAGAATGGGCAGGCTGGTTATTTAGTCGGCTTTTTAAGTGCTCGTCCTGGGAGTATGCATTAGAGGAGATGAAGGGTGGATCTAAGTCCTTCTCTGGCTAAACTGCCTCATCAGAGTTTAGAAAGCCAGTACAGAGAAGTGAACTAAGTGCTAGGGTGGATCCAGAAAGCTCTAGGGCCTCTCCGGACTCGGATGAGGGGGAAGATTATAGGCAGGAGTGGCCTGCCCCTGGATCTGCACTTGGCCACTGTTCCACGGCTTTTGTTGTTTACGCTCCATGGAGAGTTGCGGAGGCGGAGTTTATGGCTCTGGAGGTTCTGTGTTTTTTCTCTTCTGTTTTCGTTTCCAAATGGTTCTCGTTTTATTGCATGAGGGTTTATTGATCGTTGGTCTTTGTTTTGTCGATTAGGATCCGAAGGCCAGCTACGACATCAACGACTCCGACGATGATCCATTACCTCGATACGACAAGGCCGATGAAAACAGGTCTACAGTGGATTTCAGATTGAAGCATAGGACTCTAGCAAATGCAACATGTCTGCTCTAGCAGAGTCTAGCCTCTAATTCAATCTATTCTTATCTTACCTAAGTATCAAGTCTAATATAATCTAATCTAAACTAATCCAATCCAATCTAATCTAATCTAATCTAATGATTTCTATAGTGCTGTTATCAAAGTGTGCAAATCATAATCATATTATAGTAATCTTGACCAAAAAGCAAAGAATTAAGAAGTTGCGTTGCAGTAACCAGCTTATTCACAGGTGCTCAGTCAAAACAAAACCGACAGGCAGGTAGGGTCAAAATCTGTCTTTACACAGCCTTGACTGCCTTGGGTGAGGCTCTAACAGGCTAAGTGCTGTAACCATCCAATACAAGGTACAAACCATCGATCAAGGATCCTGCGGTTCAACCAGAGTCAAAACCTAGGAAATTCTGATTCTGAATTGGACTGTGTGTCCTGGAGCAATATACGCTGATCCACCCTTTGATTTGATGTCTGTTTCATTTAATGAGCCATCAAACGATCTTCAGATGTTATCTACGTTTTTAAAAATAGTTTTATCTGAAGATCCACTAGCCTATGCATCCGTCCGATTCAATATCAGGTCTATTTTTACGGAAGTTATTTTTTTTCAGATATCTAGGAAGCAGCGTTTGACATAGTGTGTGAATAAAAAGGTGCCCAAAGGAGTGCTTTGGAAGTTTTTGAGTTTATGATTATGATTACGATGAAATGAGTTGCAGCTGATAGGTTAGAGTACTTGGCCTGAGAGTTTGGGTTTGAGCAGAGAGTACGGGTTTGATCGGAAGGTATGTGTTTGAGCGGAGAGTAGGCTATGGGTTTGAGCCTCGCCTGATGAGGCAGTTACTGTGTAGGGAGCTTAAGCAAGTCCTTCACTAACAACTGCTCAGCGTTGTCAATGCTCTGTTATATGGTCGTGTGTGCACTTGTGAACTTTGAAAGGAGGGCAATATCAAATACCATTGTATTGTATTGTATGCATACATACATGCATACAAAATAGAGTCATTGTGTAGAGGATTCAAGTATTGTTAACATAATGACAACAAAATTAATCGTGTCATTCTGTTTGAGTGTTCAACTGTGACAACAGTTACAATGGCTTCATGTTATCATTGTGCACAAGTTCTCTTTTATTTATACTTTCCCATTATTCATATTGATTTATTTGTGGCACTTATTATGTGCGTGGTGTCAGTAAATTGGAATCGGAAGTATGGATGGACGTTAGCTAGAGGCCACCAAGACAGGGTCAGGCAAAGGTCAAGGTGAAACACTGAGTGACGGTAATGGTAATTTATATAGCTCCACTTCAAGAGAGTCTCATCAGAGGCACTCCCGACCTACCATAATGACAAATATTTGTCTCCATCCCAAGCCATTCCCGTGGGTCTGTTCCCAGTCCCATCCATCCCCATTAGGTATGTCCCTGTCCCCATCCTATCCCCATTAGGTATGTCCCTGTCCCCATCCTATCCCCATTAGGTCTGTCCCTGTCCCCATCCTATCCCCATTAGGTCTGTCCCTGTCCCCATCCTATCCCCATTAGGTCTGTCCCTGTCCCACCCCATCCACATTATTGTATTGTATTGTATTTGATCATTTATAAAGCGCTTCTCATAGCATAAGCCTTTCAGAAGCGCTCCCAGTGCGAGGTACTCCGAGGAAAAAGTAACGTTTTAAGGTGAGAGAAAGAGGTAGAGATGCTACTAGAGAGGATTGTAGAGCATTAGGTATGTTCCTGTGCCCGCCCTATCCCCATTAGGTATGTCCCTGTCCCCACCCATCCCCATTTAGGTGTGTTCCGACCCCATTCCCATCATCCCAATGAACTGAACTTCGGGACATGTTCTCAGTTATTATTATTACGATTCTGGAGAAAAATTGTAAAAATTTTGTTTTAAGTACAATTAGGATAATTAGTGTTGGGTGTTTTTGTAGGCATGGGACGCGTTGTGCCGGTGAAGTCGCAGCTGTCGCGAATAACAGTCAATGCGGGGTTGGAGTTGCATTTCAGGCTCGCATAGGAGGTATCTCGTGATGAATTTCAATTTTTTTGTTTACTAGTTGCGCTGGCGTATATACATAATGCTGATGTAACTAAAACTGAAACGGGTGATTGGGCCTTTCGAGTCACTATAGAAATTGTTGTAAGTACAATTACAATAACTGAATCTAGTTTATAACAGCTTTCCTAATGTATCCAGAGCATCAATGACCCTAATGTGTCTGGTGTTAAAACACACCTAGACTACTTATGACACTGGCATTTACATTACATTTCTTTGCTTCTTTACAGCACAGATGCAGACAAATTATTTATTTCTTGTATCTGCATTGCACTTAAGATATGCAAGCAAGGTTAGTTAACCTGAATCTTGGTTGCAAGACAAATGGGAGCGAATAAATGCTCCAGGGTTATAACTTGGACGCTAATGAGCAGGTTTGAACCCACAATCGTTGCATGGTGGACCCATTGTGCTACCAATAGAGCACCATATTGGGTAACGTAACATATGGTTTCAGTTGGTATAACCGTAAAGAACCCTAACAGTTGCTTGCTACTTACATTACATTGCAATCTAGAGAAATTTTCATTATGTTAGTTCTTTGTTACTCTTGAAGGCGCTCCTTACTAGCATGAATGAGTCAGAGTTTATTTTGAGCAACAGTTTCATCTGTAAGTGACTGATGCTTGAATTGTGGTAAAAGTCGCCGCTGGTGGTCTCTCACATGCACATAGAACCCAACAGGGTCGACAGTTTTTAGCACATTTGGAGCTTACTGGAGGAATTATCATTATTAGTGGTTCTTTGTGGACGAACACGTCTATTATCAGCGCAACCGCAGAAAACTATGAGAAAACCATCAGGAGCTATATAAAAATGCAGTTGAATGCATATAAAAAAAGTTAATACTTTTGTGACCTAATGAATCACAAGATGTATTGACTTGGCACACTTGTTTGAATGGTTCAGATAAGGAAAGAAATCAGGATTTATATAGCACTTGTGTATCAGCAGCACTCCTGGCCAGGCGTTAGTGCAGGCAAACACTTAACAACTATTTTAGCAACTATTTTAGCAACCTCTTTATAGCAACTTTGAACAGTACGGTGCCAGTTTATGGCCTGCGGGTAATGATGTTTTATGTGATTCATGTGTCCTTTGTGATTTTCTGGAATAATTTGTTCTTGGCCATTATGAGATAGCGATGTTTATGGTTGCGATAGAGGCTCAACAAGTGTGTTTCCTGCTGTTCTACGTGACTGGTCTTTTTTTACTGATTTCGAAGAATAATTCCTGGCCATTATAAGATAACGATGTTTGTGGTTGGTTTAGAGAGTTTTCCTGCTCTTGTGTGTGGTTGGTCTTTCCGGTTTCCGAAGAAAACTTTGGTTTTGGCCATTATTTGATAAAGATGTTTATTGTTGCTGCAGGGTGTTTTTCTGTTTCTTGTGCATGGTTGGACTTTCCTGATTTTAAAGAATAATAGGTTTTGGCCGTTATCAGATAAAGATATTTATGGTTACAATAGAGTTTTTTTCCGCTGTTGTATGTCCTGATTTTGAAGGATAATTTGTTTTCAGGGTATTGTAGTTAGAATCAAGTGCATATGGTTACTGTAGAATGTTTTTGGTTGGTTGGCTGCTCTTTAAACGGTGTTGGGTCATAACAAAGATGATTAGCGTCGCCCTCCTCCTTTATCTACGCTTGGGACTGGCACTACCAGAGTAGGGGCAGTGGCGAAGCTTTTGTGCAATGTTTAACATTCTATTTCTGGCTTTAGAATCTTGACCTGAGCAATTTTGGCTTCAGGGCCATTGCGTTTAGGTTTTACTGGAAGTTAGCAACGGAACAGTTTCTAAATTTAGCTCAAGGACTCACTGTGGCACTCTTTATTGGCTAATAAACCAAGTCGCAGACTTGCAAACCACTTAAGAGCTTTTCCTCTGCCACATTTCCTCTGGAAAAGCCCTCTTGTTGTTCTTTCGTAAAACTATTATGTTGTAGGACGGAACAAGAAGAGGTGTTTGTGCAGCATTGGTTGATGGATGCTCTGTGCTTTAGATACCGACGCTATTGAAGGTGCTCATTAGTGCTGCTACTACCACTACTACTGCTACTGCTACTGCTACTGCTACCACCACCACACCTACTGCTACAACTAATGATAGTAATAATACAAAAAGAAAATATTAACTTGCTATTAATAAACTAAAGCAAACTGGACAGGTGAAAGATATAAACTGTAATACAGAAAATAAAATGAGTAATTGAGTATACTTTACATAGGCCTACTTCTTTCTTCTGTGCAGTTTCTGTAGAGACATGTAAATAATAACATTACCAGCAGTGGCGGCGCCAGCATGGGGCTAGGGTGGGCTGAAGCCCCTATCGGCAGCTCAGCCCCCCAAAGAAAAGTGGGAAATCACTACCAGTGCCAGAGAGGAGGGAGAAAGGGAAGGAATTGGGGTTTTAGACCCCCAAACCTGAAATCCTGGCGCCGCCACTGATTACCAGTACTTTGTTTACTGTTACGAATACCCGAGCATCCTCTAACGGTTTGTATTGTATTGTAATTGTAGGAGTTCGAATGTTGGATGGTGATGTGAGCGACGTAGTAGAAGCCGAGGCTCTCAGCCTCAATCCTGACTACATAGACATCTATTCGGCCAGTTGGGGACCAGAGGACAATGGGAAGGTCGTTGATGGACCGGCAAGACTGGCCAAAGAAGCCTTCGCTCAAGGAATTATCAGGGTATTAATTATTATTATTGCTATTATTATTATTATTATTATTATTTATGTGCTGAGGTACATATGATCCCTCAGGGGCTTAAACATTAATTAAGAATATTATAAAGATGTCTAGAACGGCACCTAGTTGTCGTTGAGATCCAGTGCAGAAAAAGTACCACGGAAAGCCACCGCATTGAACCGCTGGATTATTATTATTACTGTTATTATTATTATTATTATTATTATTATTATTATTATTATTATTATTATTATTATTATTATTATTATTATTATTATTATTGTAATTATTATGAGACAAATATATTTCTTGATAAAGCCAACAAACTCATATACAGACTTATTAAATTTACTGTTTGCAGTCAACTGTTTCTATAATCCTTCATTCAGTCCTGGGCTGCTCGGTCTCCTGATTGTTCCAATCCGACATGCCTAAAACAGATTGGGAGTTTCAAATTTGAAGGGCGACTGTTATTTTTATATTATTTTTTACCCAAGGTTTCTATAATCCCTCAGGTGTGAGATATTAATAAGCAGTATTGACTCTGGAGTGGCCATCCTTGTCAAGATCTGACAGCCGACAGGCGCTGGAATAATTAACTGGTTTCTCCAGGGTTGCCCGAAATTTGTCCCAGAAGACGACCCAGGTCGGCGAGAAAGGCCTGTTCCGTGGCATTGTTATTATTATTGTTATTTATATTATTATTTTTTACCTGTGGTACAAGTGATCCAATTGCCAAGGAAGTTTTCTTGAAGCAATTATCATCTATCTGCAATGTTTTGAGGACTATGTATTGACAGACGGCTTGTCATATGGTGGTGTCTGGAGTTTCATGTGGGTCGTTTTGAAGCTAAGTAGACAGTTATGACACCGTTTACGTAAGTGGTTTGCACCTGAAGGAATGTTGTGTGTTGCTATGGATCTGGAGATGTTTATGACCAGCTTTGAAGAACCTATCAGAACACTGAAATGAGGCTGTTTGACAGATTAGTAATTGTTATTCCTGGCACGTATCGGAACAGTGAAATGAGGTTGTTTTGACAGATTATTACTGTTATTACTGGTGTACGAGTATAGCAACCAGCCAGAAAGAGATCGTAATGGTTTAGCATCATAAAATGTGTCTGAAGGACTTGGTTCAAGGTTCTTATTACGATGACGGTGTCAAGGGAATCTGAAAATCGATGGCTGCTGTGTGTTACAAGCAGGTCACTCAGTCAATTTGCCGTCTCTCTCGACGATAGGCAGACTCTTCCACCATGCACTGCCTCTTCCATGAAAGGCTGCCCTCTGTCCTGGTGTACTGATTAGGATTTCGTTTTGTTGTGTCAATGATTGATGCCTTTTGCAGCTGACACTGGTTAGATAGAAGTTACTAATTACCATTCCAATTGTTGCTTACCAACTTCACGTTAAATCTTACATGGTTGTGTAGTCTTTCACGAGCTCATTCTTGCTTTTGTTGTTGAGTGTCTCGTTGGTTTAAATGGGTGGTTGGTTGGTTGCTTTGGCTCGCTGGTGGAAGAGGCAGTGGTTTGGTTGGCTGGTTTGGTTGGCTGGTTTGGTTGGATGGTTTGGTTGGATGGTTTGGTTGGATGGTTTACTGGTTGGTTGGCTGGTTAGTCTTTCTGACTCGGTGGTTGGCTGGTTGGTTTAATCTGATTTTAGTAGGTTTTCCTATTTTGTTTTTTGTTCTTATTTTGTTTTATGGAGAGAACTATGTATGTTTTTAGATGTAGGCTTCTGTCATAAAACATTTGGGAAATCCTGTTATGAGATTTGGCGCCCTTGTGTAATCGATTCTGTTGATTGGCTGCTGTTTGGTTTGGGAGGGGATCGTCAAAGGCGTACTGTAGGAAGACAGCTTCCCCAAGGATGTAGTGACAGGTCTGAGAGAGAAAGAGGTAGACAGACAGACAGACAGAACAAGAAATACAGGCAGAGAGACAGACAGACACACAGACATCTAATATAATCTAGGGACCTCTAGAGCCCCGTTAGCATAAAACATTAAAGCTTCTGTGAAATTGTATTCAAAATCATTTTCTGTTAGAGACAGACAGACAGACAGACAGACAGACAGACAGGCAGGCAGGCAGGCTGACATGCTGGCTGGCTGACTCACTGACTGACTGACAGTAGACACAGACCTGAAAGTCACCTAGAAATACGGGCGTAAAGACAGATGAAAAGTCAGACAGGTAGACAGACGGACATTTCAGGGTGTGGCCGAGGATAAAATGTTACTTATTGAACCTTTATGTATTATGGAGCCTGATTTGCTTGCAGAAAATGATAAAAAAAATGTAATTATGATCGAGGCATTTTATGTGTGGATTAGGTCCCTGTCTGTTTGAATATTGAGATGTTTTTTATGATGGTCATAAAATAGGTTCTTATTAATGGAATTTACATCCACTCGGAGCTAGATCAATGCTACTGTGTTACAGAAAATCTAGTTGCTGTTTAACGACTCAGAGATGATTGATTAGCGTCACCCTCCTCCTGCATCCAGTCTTTGGACTGGCACCAACCGATGATACAGGTTGTTCTGTTACAAGGAATTAGTTTTCGCTCGATTGTACACTGGGTTATAATGTAATGTAATGTAATTAGCAACTTCTATTGCACCAGTGTCTAATGCTCAAGGCATCAACCGATGGCACACCAAAACCAAGCCTTAGTCAGGTCAACATCCAGAAGATCAGTCCGTAAGAGACAGAGAGACAGCTTACGGTGGATAAGGAAATTTGAAAGAGGTAAGTTTTCAGCCAAGATAATTGTAATTACGACAGTTTGTATTGTTTTATCGATAGCAAGCAATGATGTGATGATGATGGTGTTGGTGGTGATGATGATGTGATGATGATAGTGATGATGACTACAGTTAGGGTGGTTGTTACTTTAGGGTCGAGAGGGCAAGGGATCTATCTACATCTGGGCATCGGGTAACGGGGGCAGTATGTCGGATTCATGCAGCTGCGATGGATACGCCAACAGCATCTACACGCTGTCCGTCAGTAGCAGTTCGGAGTTTGGGACAAAGCCATGGTACCTGGAGGAATGCTCATCCACCCTCGCGACGACCTACAGCAGCGGAGAGAACTACAGGGAACGAAAAATTGTAGGCAGATTTCGTTCTGCTCTCCTTCAATCCTCCTCCCTACCTCCCTTCCTCACTGTCTCCATTTATTCCATCCAAGCCTTCCATTCATATATCCATTCATAGTTTCTTCAGTACATGTATATGTTGCATGTTTCTTGCATGCATGCATTCATACATACACACATTGCATACATGCATGCATGCATACATACATACATACATACGTGCGTGCGTGCGTGCGTGCGTGCGTGCGTGCATGCATGCGTCATACGTGCATGCATGCATGCATGCATACGCATACATACATGCATACATACATGCATACAGCATACATACATACATACATACATACATACATGCATATCCTTCCACCCAGCCATATGTGCATCCATCCATTCATCCCTCTCAAATTGTTGATTTGATATCTTAAAGCTTTAGACAGGTGGCAGCATTTCTATTCATTGTGGTAGTTTTATATTAATTTACTGAATATGCAAACAAATAAATGAACAAATGAATGAACGAACAAATTAATGAATTGGATTTACAACGAATGAATGATTGATGTAGCTAGCCATGTTCTTTAATGAAACTCCAACATGATATAGGATATTTTTGAAAAACTTGACTTAACTTTCTGTGCTGATAAGCTATTTGCTGGTTCTTTAGGTGACAACCGATTTGCACAACCGTTGCATAGACAACCACACTGGAACGTCAGCATCGGCCCCACTGGCTGCTGGGATGTGTGCCTTGGCGCTTGAGGCAAAGTGAGAATTTATTCTGATTGACTGAGACGATTTGAGGTAGTGTTGACTCTTGACAGCTTTTCCCATAATTTGATACGTTTGACGATGACTTCTCACAATATGAGTCTGCAAAAACAGCCCTTGGTGATAAATAGGCAGGAAGTTAAAAGCTTCTGCAAACTTCCTGCATGCCAGTCCTGTGAATTACAACTATCATTAATATTATATAATATATTTACCTTCAGATTAGTCAAATTCTTGCCGACAGACAAGAACCCACATATTTAGGTTTGGCTATTGTGGACTCGTCTGGCTATTGCGGACTTGATTTGATATAGCGCTGGTGATTAGTCTGGTCTCCCTGACGTGGTTTTTGTGGGCGCTGAGAAATTTTTGAAGATTACATTACATTACATTTATTGTTAAAAAGTCTGACCAAACTGTCACTAAACACAAACTCTTATTCATTTTGTCTTAGTATACAAAATACTGCCACACTTCGCTTTTGTGCTTATGTCCAGGTAATAGTCATGATAAGCTTATTCTTAATAGAAAATTTGACTAGGCCCTACCTAACTAACACTAACAAACGACTTAAATTGTGCCTCTATCGTAATGCTGAAGACGTCAATCGACGGCCACTTGTGCTTTTGGTCTCCACTCCTTTCATGTGACAAAGCAGCAGATTGTTAGGAAACTTGGTGTTGAGTAAAGAGGAGGTTTTGTACTCCAGACGCTGGCGAATAGGTCTGCATCGATAGTTTGTCTGACTTTGGGTGTCTTCACTGTTGTTTCAGTCGGAACTTGACTTGGAGGGACATGCAGTTCATCGTTCTATTGTCGGCCAGAAGTGAACCTCTGCGAGACGCACAGTGGGTCATCAACGGCGCAGGCAGACAAGGTAGGCACCAATCAACCCAAGCGATTGATACATGAATTTATCGATTTTGATCAGTCAGTCAGTCAGTCGGTTAGTCGATCGGTCGGTCGGTCAGTCAGTAAGTCAGGCAGTCGGATGGTTAGGAAGGGGTCGTCAAAGGCATGCTGTAGGAAGACAGCTTTCCCCAAAGGGTGGTGTGACAAAATGCAAAGAGAGTTAGTCAGTCAGTCGGCGAGTCAATCAGTTGACCGGTCGGTTAACCTGTTGTTCAGCTGACTGATACAGAAATATATCTCCGTTAATTGATAGATTTTTACTTAAATGGCAGCTAAATGGTGCCTGCTTTTTAATTAAGAAATGATGCATAGACAAACAGTCCTTTAATCAGTCAGTTAATTGTATAGGTCTTGGAACCAAAATCAGACAACAGAGAGTAAGCAATCTGAAGCAGATGTATTTGTAAGTTTAGCTCTGAATGACATTAGGCTACTTTTAGAACACACTGAACGGGGAGTAATTGTAATACAGGGCACCAGTTTATTCACGAGTGATTCATGGCCGATGAATTCCAGAACTTAAACCTGTCACAAGAATTGCCGACACCTCAACACTATTCAGTTGTGAGTCAGAATAATTTCTATCCAATTTGCAATGCATCAGCCGATGGCGCTGCTAAGTGAAGCCATAATCAGGACGACATCCAGAATCGTAATCGTACACTCGAAACTTCTAAAGCGCCGCTCGAAAACTAAGCACAGGGCACCAGCTTATTCACAAGTGTTGATCAGTGCAGTAAGATCTACCTAGTTCAAGATTTGCAGAAGTGTATAGTGTGAGTGTTTGTTGTAAACATACACAGTTAGTCACAGGTATGGCTATGGACTGATGGATGGTCAAGCAATGGTCCTTCTGGCCGAAAAGTGGACAACCGTTCCTGAACAACATGTTTGCCCAACAGACATCTTCCAAGTCGATCAGTAAGTCCATCCTCTTCATCCGTCTCATTGTTTCTTTGTGTCTTTCTTTTTTCTATATCTCTGTCCATTTGTCTGTCTTTGATTGCATATGTCATAGTGTTTGTATGTCTCACTCTTTATGTCTGAAGCAAAACGTTGGCAGTACACAAACATTAATAAGATGTTGAAAAATAGTTTGTGGAAACATTCACTTACGTTTGAAGAAGTTGTTTATTAAAGATTGTCTTGGCCATTGTTTTAACGTTGATAAAACGAGAGCATTCATACGTTCAGGGAGCGTTAGGGTAACGTATACGAAATACGTGTATTGGCTTAATCTTACCATACCTAAACCTCTGAGTTAGTTAGTATCTTAGTTAAGTAGTTATCTAAGCATTTAATATCATTCAGTAGTAGTAGTAGTTTCAGTTTAACAACACTGTGTGATTACAAAGATCATTAGTGTCGCCCTCCTCCTCATCCAATCTTGGGACTGGTGTTGCCTGAGTATGAGCAGTGGCGGAGTTCTTAAGTTACTATCAGGCCTTTCAAGTACTTGACTTTTATGCATAAACTGACAGATGAATCCAAATAACTGGTAAACTATCCATTACAGACTTTGCCTTGCCTTATGGTATATACCTCATGGTTTGAGGTTACTTCATGGTCATGACCATTTTTTTTAAACAGGTGACTAATTTTAAGTAGCATTAATTGGTATAGCCTTGATTACCATTTCTTAACTTTGTCAATGAGCTATAAGCAGAGCGGTAAAATGGGGTAATTAGATTACTGGTATAACCTTATAATACCTGCTGACCATTTGTTTCTGAACTGACAGGCAAATCGAAGGAAGTGGTATCTCGATGACCTTGGAGACAAACGGTTGTAAGGACACTGGTAATGAGGTCAATTACCTGGAGCACATCCAGGCCAAGGTCTCTCTGACGTACAGTCGTCGAGGTGACCTCCAGATCCACCTCATCTCCCCAAATGGCACGAGGAGCACCCTTCTACCACGCCGGAAGTATGACTACCAGTACGGAGAGTTTCGGAACTGGTCCTTCATGTCGGTCTTCTACTGGGGAGAACAGCCACAGGGAAGGTGGACCCTGGTCCTCGAAAACGTCGGATCAGCGCCTAACTCAGGTAATTGTCGGCTGTTCGTAATCGTAGAATTGTAATCGTAAACTCCAAAATTCTAAAGCGCTGCTTGAAGGCTAAGCACAGGGCAACAGTTTATGCACCGTCGTGGCATAAATTCAGTAATTTTTATTAAATCATTAATTTATTACTCTTACCACGTTTGATGTCAACAAAGAATTTTTTCTGTTTCTTAGAAAATGCAAAATTTACTGGATTTGTAATGTTCTTTTGTTGGACCAATAAATATATTGATTGATTGATTGATTGATTGATCGATCAATTAATTCATATAATTTGTAGGTATTTTCGAGAAGTGGGAGTTGATCATGTATGGAACGAAAGACGATCCAATCAACCTGAAAGAAACGTCTCCTCATCGTCCAACTGTTCACATTCCCGCACTGGGTCAAATGACCACAGACTCCGACCTCTCCTCCTCATCTTCCGCGACATTTGACAAATGGAACATGACCGAGTCTGCGACACCGATGGTGACGCGCCCCAAACCGATTAGCACCCTCAAACAGAAGCCAAAACCTGGCCTCAAAACAACCCCAAAACCGACGAACAAAACGACAAAGACAATACTAGTCAAAACAAAGACGACAGCTACGAAACTGGTAACGGTTCCCACAACGCAAAGAACGTTGGCAGGGGTGGTGACGGAAAACGTGACGGTGACAGGAGATGCGACGCGAAACATGACAGTGAGTTTGGGGTGGAAGGAAGCGGTAACGGACGTGGTTGTGACTGTTGAGGGTGGGGTAAAAACTGGGGAATCCGATGAGGGGGTGATTAATGTGGAAAAGCCGGATGGGGCAGAATCAGTGTTAAATGTGACAGAGAAGCTTCAGTCATCTCATCCAATGTCACCGAATGTGACGCTGACTTCGGTGACTACTGAAGAGGTAAACTACTAAAATTTAAAGTTAAAGTTAACACACTCAGTTACATACCACTATACCATACCACTATACCACTATCCGATCCATCCTACAATACACTTCAATCCTCCCAGCCCTTCTACCGCCGTCAGTTGTTCACGGTCCAATAACTTTGTTCAATCGGTTCCTCTTCCACCCTAACACTGCACATCATCATTAAGATTTGCAAATCGCTCCATAAGCATAGCTGTTCCACCTCTCTGGAGTAATGTATCAGGATATTTATATAGCACATTGCAATGTACCTTAATATAAGACACTTTAAAGTACCAGTTACCTTTCCTTACCTTTACAGATTTTACTTCACAATTACTTAGCCTTACTTAACTTACCTTTTGCCAAATTAACTCATTGTACCGTACCTTCAACTTACCTTGTAACTTGCCTGGCCTGACCTTACTTTAAGTTCTTTTGCCTTATACCATCTTACTTTACATTACCTAAACTTACGTTAACTTACCTTATCGTACTAAATCTTACTTTGTCTGTAATGAATGAGTCAGTGTTTTGCTGATAACAGGATTGATCTTATTGCTTTGTTTTAGTTGTGGACTGCCAAATTTATTGTACTATTGTTCTGACCTTTGTTGTATTGTATTATATTGTATTTATTATATTGTGTTGGATTATATTGTTTCGGCTTGTTTCCTCGTTGTATTGTAGTGTATTGAAATGGTATTGTGTGGTTTTATTCTGTGTTTTTACATTCTTGTTTTCTGTCATCTATAATTATTGTTCCATGGCACTGTGACAAAGCACGACTAATCGATATGCCTCTTGAGGCTTATATGTTTTGGGTCCCTGAAGAGTACTTTGTAACCAGAATAGATGCACTTTGCTGATGAGCGAATTCATGAATAATTTTAAATAATAACTG
This sequence comes from Aporrectodea caliginosa, assembly GCA_020284085.1. NCBI lineage: Eukaryota > Metazoa > Annelida > Clitellata > Crassiclitellata > Lumbricidae > Aporrectodea > Aporrectodea caliginosa. The sequence goes on from JACEVL010000016.1 coordinate 89,160, forward strand.
ATGGTTTTTGTCTCATACAATATTTTCTCATTGGTTTTTGTCATTTTTTCTCTCTTTCCAGGGAACCATTCTTTCATTTGTCTGTGATATTGAATGCACGAATGACGGATGCTCAGGTCCAGGAGCGGAAAACTGTGTGGCGTGTCAACACGCCCGACTGAATGGGTAAAAGCTCTTGTGACATGTTTTTGTCTATCTAAACACTAATAAAACGAGGAAAAATCCGATATCCCTAGTGGAACATTACCAGAATCGCTCATTTCTCATTTGTCAGCCACGAGGCTGCAATGGGTGAATCTCAAAGGGTCCTGCATGCAGCACCAGCACATTGGTGCATTGCTTGCTGTCATGACTGATCCTTCCATTTCCTCATCACTAAAATTTGCAAATTGTTCCATAGCCATTGCTGTTCCGCCTCTCTGGAACAAACTCCTGCGAGTGTTACGACAAATATCTGATCCATCCTACGAATTCATAAAAACTCACATCTTGCTATCTCTCCACAGGTCTTTCATTCAAAACTTAAAACACTGCTCTTTCACAAATCCTATTCAGATTCCTCCTCTTCCTCTTACCTCCCTTACCATTTCAATTCTAAACACCATCCACCTTAGTCTTCAGACTGTCTGCCTACTGACCCCTTTGCATCGTGACCTGGAAGCGATTTTACCTCTGGCTATCAATTGTTTTGGCTAAGCGCCTGAGAATAAACTGGTTTCCGCAACTTTGCTATTTTGGGTGCTGTAGAAATCTTGAGATTACGATTATTATTAAGAATTATGTCCTAACCTGATCTAGTTTGATCTTTCAGGCATTGCGTGAACTTCTGCCCTAACCTGACCTTCTATGATTCCATAAGTGGCATGTGCCTTCCCTGTGAGCCTCCGTGCCTGGAATGCAATGGACCGGCAGAGGACAATGGGAGGAATTGTCGCAGCTGCTCTGTTGGGTACTTCTTCCACGTTGAAGGAGACTTATCCGGCTGTTTGGAGAACTGTCCATTACAATACTATGCAGGTACAGTTATACTGCATTGTTTACTGTTGCTTATTGTTTATGGCAACGTCGATTTGTTATCGGACAACTAGAGGTTTTTACCGTGCATTTAAAGTGCATGTCAAAGGTAGTCAGATGATGTTATAAAAACACGAATCATCTGAGTACCTCTCAGACTTGGCAGGCACCATCTGACTCGGTTTTATCACTGATTCCATTGTGGTGCTGAGGTCTGGTTCTGTTGTAGAATTGCTTTCGGTTGTAGCGTTGTTGATTCGGTTAAAACGTTGAATCACTTCCATTTCAGATTTAGTTGATAGCAGAATTGGTTGTTGTTAAGTTTTGAAATATGGGAAGTAATTTCATCAAAGTACATATTAAGTTTTAGTGCAGATTTGGTTTTGGTCAGCGAAGCTAACCTACCAATTAAAAAAATTCTATCATTGCTTGGTAGTGATGTTGGTGGTACTGTACTGGTGTTGGTACCAGTGTTGGTACTGGTAATTGTAATTGTAATTGAACATTTGTATAGCGCCACTCAGAGATTCAGAGGAGCTCCCGACCCAGGGCTCTAACAAATAAAATAGTCTTCAGGCGTTTCCGAAACAGGAAGAGAAAGGCTGAGGAGCTCAAGACGCAACTCATGTGGAAGATGGTTACAATTAGAGGGGCCGACATAAGCAAAGCTTCTGGATTGAGCAGTTGCACCACGCGTACGAGGGACAACTAGAAGGCCTCTGGCTGCAGAGCGCAGAGCAGAGCGACCAGGGAGTGTAGAAACCGATGTGCATAAGGCCCGAAGGTATGAAGTGTTGGTACTGCTTTGGTACTGGCGTTGGTACTGGTGATGCTACTGGTATTGGTACTGGTGGTGCCACTAGTGGTGATTCTGGTGTGGTACTGGTGTTGATACTTGTGTTGGTACTGGCGTTGGTACTGGTGTTGGTACTGCGTTGATACTGGCGTTGGTACTGGTGTTGGTACTGCGTTGATACTGGCGTTGGTACTGGTGTTGGTACTGGTGTTGATACTGGTGGTGGTACTGGTGGTGTTGGTACTGGTGATGTTCACCTTCCTATTTGGTTATTCTGTTACCGGATAAGCACAGTGTTTGGTACTGAGGTCGTAGTTGTTCTGAGATTGTGTGATTTGTTTTAGATGTGGCTGAGAGGACTTGTCTTCCATGCAGTCCAAACTGTTTGGTTTGTGCTGATGATCCTTCCAATTGCCTCCGCTGTGCAGATGACTTTGACTTTCTTGATTCCACCTGTGTCGTTGCCTGCAAACTTTCTGAGTTCCGCGACGAAGATGGCAGGTCTGGTCTAAGTTCATCTGAGCTTCTAGGATCTGAGTTATCCACTGGCTATCAAACCTCATATGCCAAGGCCGAGAAACTGAAGCTGTTGACTCTTGATGCTCAGAAACAGCTCCCTGTTTGAATAAGAGATTTAATAAACCAATCACGCACCCAATCACTCATTCATTTATTCAATCACCCAATCAATTCGTCATTTATTCAGTCAGTCAATTATTCACTCAGTCAATCACCCATATCACTCCATTGATCATTCATTCATTCATTCAATCACCCAATCAAGTCGTCATTCATTCACTCAGTCAATCACCCAATCAACCACCCAATCATTCAGTCAATCCTCAATCAATCAAACAATAATTTGCCTCTGGTAGTCACCTGACTGATTGTCATATATTTCGTGTGTCATGTAGCTGTCGTCCATGTGACGTGAGTTGTGAGACATGTGTTGGACCTGAGGCAGCCGACTGTGCGTCCTGTGCCAGTGACAGACTGCAGGAGAATGACCTCTGCGTTGCCAATTGCTCCGAGGGATACTACATCGACATCTCAGAAGGCAGTGGTCTCCTCACCTGCCAAATGTAACGTCATTCAACATGTCTCATCCTTTGTTTAGATCAATGTATTTAATGTAATGTAAATCTTCTAAATTACTCAGTGCCACACAAAAGCTGTGTGAGGGAGACCAGCTTATTCACCGGCGCTATATCAAATCAAGTCCGCAATAGTCGTACAATACAAGTCTGTAGTACACTAATACCATCAAATAGGGCTGGTACTGATTAAAATAATTTTAATCGATTTATCTCCTAAATTTAATCGAGATTAGTCGATTAAATTCGATTAATTTGGTCCATGCTACATAACGCGTGAAAAACTGTTTAACACTGCAAAAATCCTTCAATTATTCGACATGCTAAAGTTCAAATTGTCCAACTGAGAGATGTAGTCAGTAGTAGCTACCTACTATCTACTAAAATCTTCAATAATTTCGTCATTTTCGACTTTTCCATCAGCCTTTTAATACCTTAAATACAAAATGATCGTTTAATTTGTCCACTCAAATGTTTCACATTATTACTGTTCGCCATATTGTTAATCCATCAATCACTTAGCTTCCACCCTCGGCTTTCCGTCTCCCCATGGCGTTTGATTCAAGTATCGACGTCTGGCACGTTAATATCATTATTCATTCAATCATAAAATAGTTATTTCATCTGGCTGTTCAAACACTTGTATGGAGCAACGGTGAGTGTTTGCTGTAGGTGTCATCCTGCTTGTTCGACCTGTTTTGGACCGGGAGATGATGAATGCTTTGCGTGCTACCATCCTCTGAAACTCTCTGAAGCTGCCTGCGTTGAAGATTGTCCTTCAGGTCAGTGGGGCTTGATTGTTGTTTGTAATAATTGTAAGTGCACATTTATCTAATCTAATGTAACGACATACTCAGAGAAGACGAATTCTTGGTCCAGTGTTGCACAACAGGTCACGCACAGCAGTAGAGGAGGCACTTGGAAAGCTGGAAGTTGTTGTTGGTGGTGGAGGATGGTGGTGGTGGTGGTGGTTATGCACCATTAGTATATATATATAATTTCGTTTATTGAAAATAGAAAGTTGACAGACCGCAACTTCTCACATAGAAGAAAAGAGAGGGAAAATAGCTATAATTATTAGTGTTATCGTCAGATGTCTCACTCACATCCAGTGGTGCTGGATATCTTCTTTTAGCCTGCCCTATCCATCAATCATGATAACATTCCACATCAATATAAATAATATCAAGTAGTAACAATAATCACACCGGGAATGAGGACCACTAGCCACAGTTACTGTTACAGTAGCAGTGATTATTCTATGGAGTTGCTTCTAGAAGCCTGAGGGATTATACCTACCTCATGTGAAAAAATAATAATTATTATTATATTAATGTTAATATTAATAATGATGATAAATTATGGTGGTGATGATGATGATGATGATGATGATGATGATGATGATGATGATGATGATGATGATGATGATGATGATGATGATGATGATGATGATGATGATGATGATAATTCTTTTACACAGGACACTTTGAAGATAATGATGCCACATGTCACACGTGTCACGAGGATTGTGCAGCATGTATTGGATCACAGGAGAATGACTGCTTGGACTGCTCACCTACAAGGTCTATCAGTCAACGATCATGACCTTTGTCACTTATCATTCATTAAGCATATTGTCATTATCATTATCATTATTATTATTAACTCTTTCAAAACTCACTATTTCTCATTGGCTTTTAAAAATGTGGATATCTAACAGCTCATCACATGGCGACTGACTAACCATGCCACAAATTCGCATTTCTGTGTCACCGTGAGTGCTTTAAAAATGTTTATAATAATAATAATAACATTGCGCATTTATTCTCTACCTCCTCAAGTTTGCAACTCTCCTGCCAAGACTGTGTTTCAATCTAAACTAGAAACTTACTTCTTTCAGTCTGCTTAGGCTTCTTAGGCTGTGTTGCTGAGCAATTGTGAGTGAATTGTGAGTGAGACTCACGTGGGGTGCCAGCAGATGCACGGCGCTTCTTCACATAAGTTCGACTTTCTTCCTTTTCGGCGTCTCCCCTGAGTTACCAATCCTGGTTTTCGGTATGGACCTATTCCTGGAGTTGGTGAGTCCATTCCAATTTTACAATCTGTCTGAAATGGCCTAAATGCTGATATTTTCCTCTTCTGTCTGAACCCTTTGTTTTTCAAATCCCTGCCTCTGCACCGCCATTACTCATCCGACCAATCATCTTCATCCGCCTCATCCCATGCATTCATCAGCGCTCCTCCTTCTCCTCCTCTCCCTCCGCTGCCTCGCATTCCACACTGCCTACTCCCAGCACCCACGCGCTCTCTGTGCAACAGCCACGGCCGAACATGGCGGCCTTACATTGATTCCGTTGTCATTATTTTTCACACCACCTCGCATCTATTTCAAACCTCAGAGATTGTTTCCATCTCTACTTCTCCTCTTATGCGGTGACATCAGTTTGAACCCCGGTCCAGTCTCTGCAACCCACTCCAACCTTCATATCCCACTTCAACCCAGCACACACTCCTCACATCATGCAACCAGGTCTTCCAACAAGAAATTTCTTCTCCATTCCCTAAATATTCGGTCTCTCCTAAATCCTAAAAACTCCATTGTCTTAAGCGATCTTGCCTCCTGTTCTCGTCCACCTGATCTAATTGCCCTCCAAGAAACCTGGATCTCCACTTCATCTTCTAGCGCTCATATAGCTGACTCCAAACCACCTGGCTACTCTCTCCATAGTTTCCCTCGCTTAACCTCCTCCTCAAAGTCTACAAAAATCTCTGGTGGCGGCACTGCCTTCCTGGTCCGTGAACCGGCTGTCGTCCTAAACACATCTAGCCACACTTTCCGATCTTCGAATGTTCACCCATAACCCTCCGACTTGTTTCAGATATACTCACAGTCTTCAATATCTATCGTCCTCCTACATCGTCTGCCTACTCCTCCAAACCCTCTGTCTTTCTGGATGAATTTGGCTCTCTACTTTCACTCGCTGCTACTACTCCCAACGAATTCTTACTCACTGGCGATTTCAATATCCATGTTGACACTCCCTCTGACAAGCTTGCATCTGACTTCCTGAACCTCCTGTCATCAGTCAACCTCGTCCAACATGTCGACTTCCCAACTCACGTCAAGAATCACACCCTCGACCTTCTCATCACTTCCGCTTCCTCCCTTCTATCTCCCAAGCTCTCACACTCTGTTCTCAACATCACTGATCATTACCTCATCATGGCCGACCTTGAAATGAAGCCTTTTGCTCGACCTCCTCCTTCTATTCATTCCTTCCGTCTCACCGGCTCCATTGACCGTCAAGCCTTCATCAAAGATATTCTCGACTCCCAGCTGATTCTCAACCCTCCGTCTTCCCTTGATGACCTTTTGTCCTGCTACAATTCAACACTCTCCGACCTCCTTGATATTCATGCCCCACTCATCACCAAACGCAGCTCACAGAAAAGCAACCCTTGGTTCACTTCCTACCTCCAAGCTTTTAAATCTTTTCGCAGGAAACTTGAGCATATCTACCAGCGCTCCATCGATCCCACATCCAGAGCAAAAGCCCTCATCAACCTCAAATCAGCCACAAACAGATACCATAAACTCATCGCTGCTGCCAAAAAGAAATACTACTCTTCACTCATCCATTCCAGCTCCTCCAACCCTCGGCACCTTTGGAGAGCTGTTAACTCTCTTCTTCATCGCAAATCCTCCTCCCCGCTGCCAAGTTCCATTCCTTCCCCGTCTATCGCTGATACCTTCTGCTCATTCTTCTCGGACAAAATCTCATCCCTTCGCTTCACGCTACAGTCTCTTCTAGATTCACACTCCCCTAGCACTGATCCACTCCTCTCTCCAAACCCTACTCCTCCTGCCTCTCAGTCATCGCTCTCAATCCTCTCTCCCGCCTCTGAAACAGAAGTGTCACTCTTATTAAATTCTCTTCCCAACAAACAATGCGAACTAGATCCTATCCCCACCTCTCTTCTAAAAGACTGTGCCTCCGTACTCATTCCAGTAATCACTAAAATTATAAATCTCTCACTCTCTTCTGGCAACTTCCCAATGATCTTCAAGCAATCTCTTGTTACTCCTCTTCTGAAAAAATCAAATCTTGACAAGGAAAACCTATCTAATTACCGACCCATCTCCAACCTTTCCTTTCTATCTAAATTAACTGAACGAATTGTCCTTTCCAGGCTAAACGACTACCTCTCTTCTAACTCACTCCTCAACCCCCACCAATCTGGCTTCACTAAACACCACTCCACAGAAACTCTACTCGCCTCTCTGTACAATAAACTGGTCTCTGCCGTCAGCCATCAGCAAGTCTCCTGCCTCTGTCTCCTGGACATCTCCGCCGCATTTGACACCATCGATCACAGCCTCCTTCTTCATCGACTATCATCTTGGTTTGGCGTCTCTGGCACTGCTCTATGTTGGTTCCAGTCCTACTTGTCTTCAAGATCCTTCTCCGTTAAAGCATCCAGCCACTGTTCGCAACCCCTCCCGCTCTGCTGTGGTGTCCCTCAAGGTTCCGTCCTGGGCCCACTGCTCTTCATTCTGTATACTACACCATTAAGCCATCTCATAAAATCCTCTTCTGTTGACCACCATCTCTATGCAGACGACACCCAACTCTACATATCCTTCTCCCCAAGCTCTTTTTCCACTTCCATTGCAAAACTACTCAATGTGGTTAACCTAGTCTCTCAATGGATGTCGTCCAACCTGCTCTGCCTCAACCCTTCCAAAACAGAATTCATCATCCTCGGCCTTCCTGACCAAATCAAGAAAATACCTGACCTTTCAATACACCTATCCACTAACTCTTCATCTCTTACCTTCACCTCTGATGCCCCTGTCCGCAATCTTGGTGTTACTTTTGATTCACATCTCTCCTTCTCTAATCACATCTCCAACCTCTCGCGCTCCTGCTTTATGCACATTCGTGACCTCCGCCGCATTCGACCCATGCTCGACTTCAAAACTGCCTCCACCATTGCTACCTCCATTGTCCACTCAAAGCTCGACTATTGCAATTCCCTCTTTCTCAACCTTGAAGCCACACAACTAAAGCGTCTGCAGCTCATCCAAAACTCACTAGCCAGAGCCGTCACCAGAACGCCCAAGCATCATCACATAACTTCCATCCTCAAATCACTCCATTGGTTAAAAATCCCAGAGCGAATTCACTTCAAGGTCCTCTCGCTAACCTACAACTCCCTACAACACTCCCAGCCCAGATATCTCCGCGAACTCTTCACCATCCAGCCAACCCGTTCTACCCGATCATCCTCCGTTCTCACTCTTTCTAGACCCCCGGCCACAACTCATCTCAAGTTCTCCAACCGAGCAATATCCAACACTGCACCGCGTCTCTGGAACGATCTACCTCCTGAATTCCGCACTTTTTCGGTTCCTCCACCATCATCGCCAATCATCCACCATCATCTGCCTCAGGCTCCTCTATCCATCACCCCCAAGGCTTTCCACTCGAAACTAAAGTCTCTGCTTTTCAAGAACTCTTATCCTGACTCTTCTGATCCTGTACCTTCCAATCCTCGACCTAAAAGACACCCGCCTTAACATCTGCTGTGCCCTCTCTGATCCTCTGGAAACCGGACTCGGACCTCCCTCGGACTACTCTTTTTGGACAACCCCTCTGACTAGACGCAGCGCTCGTGAATAAGCTGGTGCCCTGCGCTTGGCTTTCGAGTGGCGCTTTAGAAGTTTGGAGATTATGATTACGATTACGATTACGATTACGAAGGACTTGTAATCGTCTAAGTGGAGATCTGAACCCGTACTCTGTGTTACAAGGCGAGCACTCTAGCCAATCGGCTACCATGTCTCACAGTGATGAATCAGTGATAGTCTGTTGTTGATGAATCTATGTTTCACCTCATTACCCAAAGTAGGACTAGACTCTGGTTTCGCCCAAATTCCTCAAATTTTGGGCTATGTTTTTCTTGAAACTTGAAATCATCAATTATTCATTCATTCATTCATATCGAATATTTATATAGCGCCCCTTCACTCAGAAGTGCTCCCAGCTCCAGCATGGCCAAAAACAACAGTCTTAAGATGAGAAAAGGACATACGAGAGAAGGTCCTAGGAAAGAGACGAAGCTCCAGAGGGAGGCCATTCCAGGTCGATGGTGCAGTTTGATAAATAAAATGTAGTAGTGTAGTAGTAGGTGTAATAGTAGATTGTGTATCTATTATTATAATGGTGCTATAGAATAGAATAGATTAGGTTAGATTAATCATCTATCAACCTTTATGACATTGAGATGTGCTACATGTACACTCAAATAACTAATTAATAAATTAATTACTTTCAGGTTCTACTTTGACGGACGGTGTGCTGAGAATTGTTCTGAGGGTCTCTTTCCAATTGATGTCTTCAACCACGTGACAGGGGGACGGACCAATCACTGTGAGCTGTGCCATGGCACGTGCCAGACGTGTTCCGGGGGATCACCTGTCGACTGCATTCGCTGCTTCAAGGGTCTCGTCCTCTCGGCCGGTCGATGCGTGGCACAGTGTGAAGCCAAGTACGCACATGATTTCTTATCTATTTATTTACGTATTTATTTATTTACTTATTGATTTATTTGCATATTTATTTATTTATTTATTTCTGTCACTGTCCCAGAGTATGTGTCTCTATTCCGGTCTCTCTCTGTCTCTCTCTGTCTCTTTCTTTTTCTATCTCTGTCTCTCTCTCTCTCTCTTTCTCTTTCTCTCTCCATCTCTGTCTCTGTCTCTTGCTCTGTCTGTCTCTGTCTCTCTCTCTCTCTGTCTCTCTCTGTCTCCTCTCTCTGTCTCTCTCTCTCTGTGGTTCCCATCTGTCTCTTCCTCTCTTTGTCTTTTATTTCTTTGTCTGTCTACAGTCTTTCTACCTCTGTTTATTCCTGTCATTGTTTTTCATTGTCTATCACTCTATTTCTCTGTCTATTTTTCGGTCTGTCTGTTTTTTTATACAATGCCAATTAAAAATCATTGTCAAACTGATGACTACTTCCATAAAACTGTTTTGACGATTTCTTCCAGTAAATATCAGAAGGATGATCAATGCATGGAGTGTCACGAATACTGTGCTGCTTGCTATGGTCCACTGAATGACCAATGCCTCGAATGCCAGACTGACCATTACTTGCTTAACGGTCAGTGCTTGACCGATTGTCCTCATGGATACTACAGAATGGATGGCCAGTGTCTATCTTGCAGTGTGGAGTGCAATGGCTGCTCAGGTAACCATTGTGCTTTTCTTCACTTTCTGGATTTTTTATACGGCAAGGGACAAATGACACTGAAATACGTAGCTTCCTAAGTTGCTAATATAGGATGGAATCTCAGTGGCCGTTCATTTCCATGTAAGGGTGTTCCGTATGGTTCCAAGGTGAGGTCTTAGTGGATCATGTAAGTGTTCCAGTGAGTTCCAAGGTGAGGTCTTAGTGGATCATGTAAGTGTTCCAGTGAGTTCCAAGGTGAGGTCTGGGTGGATCATGGTGAGTCCAGTGTGTTCAAAAGTGAGGTCTTAGTGGATCGTGTAAGTGTGTTCAAGTGGGTTCCAAGATGAGGTTTTAGTTTCAAAACGAAGTTTCAGTGTAACACACTTATTGACAAAATGCCCTTAAACTTGGTGTGGCTTTCCCTGTGCAACCAATGCCGCGTGGCTCATGTGTAACAAGAAATATGACTAAGACTGGGAATCCCACCGATTAATACCTTAAAACTCTCTAATTTTCACTGGCTATTAAACATCTAGGTGTATGGATGTTCTTAGCCCGGTGCCTGACTAGTCACGTCTCAGACTCAATTTCTGTGTGACTTTAACATGTTAAAATGTTTAATATAATAACAATAATAATAATAGCAATAGTAGTGATTGTAAATGTGTGTTATTGTTTCCTGTAGACTATGGTTCTGATAACTGCATCACCTGTTCCTATGACTTTGTTATGTATCACGGAGTCTGTGTTGTTCCGATGGAGGAAACCATCCCTGACTGCTCGTTTGGACAGTTCTACAATGCCGCTGAGCTGGTCAGCCATTTACTTAAATTAACCTAAATGTTAATTAGACTTAGATGTAACTGTAATCGTGATTCGTGACACAACATTTGCATAGCACTCGTTAAGATTCCGAGGGAAGAAGAAAAGATCGGAAGAAAATGATCAGTCGCTTAAGCTAACACTAACAGGTTGAGTATTTGCTTTTCTTTTACACTGTATCTTTCATAATCTTAAACTCCAAACTTCCAAAGCGTCACTTGAAAGTTAAGTACAGGGCACCAGCTTATTCATGAGTGCTGTGTCGAGTTAGAGGGGTTGTCCAAAAGTAGTCCAAAGGAGGTCCAAGTCCGGTTAACAAAGGACCAAGAGGGCAAAGTAGCTGTTAAGGTGGGTGTCGTTTAGGTCGAGAATTGGAAGGTGGCGGAGACAATCTTCAAGCCAATCTTACTTAATAATAATAATAATAATAATCTTTTCTTTATTGAAGCACCTGACAAACGCACTGCGCTGTACATTTACATGTTATGCAATTGAAATCTTAACTACTAACAGAACAGACAGCCTGCAATACACAGCGCTAATAGCAGCCTACAAGGCAAGGTCCGGTACGGGACTCGAACTCGGTACCTCTCGCTCTCAATGCCAATGTGTTATCCAATGCGCTATCGGGGAAGGTACGGAAAGGAAAGGTAAGGTAAGGTTAGGAAAGGTATTATTATTGTTTAGTCATTGTGTGTGTGTTTTCATCCTCAATAATCATCAGTTAGAGAGGTTATTCTTTTGTTGAAGAATCTTCCAGCATGTATAATATTATATTGTGTTAAAATTACACTGTGTATTGTTATGTTGTTGGGTTGTATTGCATTGCTTCATTGTATTGTTCCTTTTGCTTTTCTAAGTTATGTGAAAGAAAATAGTCAGAACTTATAAATTAATAATTGGTAATTGTTTTCTTTTCTCTGTTATATAGTTTTGTGACTCATGTCATGAATCCTGTCAGAGATGCAGTGGAAGAAGTCAAAGCGAATGTCTTTCTTGTTTTGCACCAAAAGTGTTGCACGTAGAAACCGGTCGTTGTCTTCCTTGTTGTGTGGATGTTCATGTTTCTGTCGATGCTCCACTGTGTTGCACTTGCAACCATGTCCTAGGTATGTCAGACTTGAAACTTCAGACGTGCTCGGATTTGCATTAAAATGACACAAGTCAAAAGTCAATTTGATTCTCAAAACCTTGTCAATTATCAATGTAGAAATTTGTGACTTAAATGACATTGAAATAGATATATGAATTGAAATTAAATATATATATATATTATATATATATATATATATTAATGTATAAATGTCTGATTATTTTACTTACTGACATGTTGTCTATTTAAGAACTGTTGGGTTTTCTCTGTCACAGGCCTTTGTATTGAGCTCTGGAATAATCTGCGGCCGGAGATTACATCAACGGAACACTTTACACCATTTGATATTGACACCATACAGAGTGACATATCTACCTCTCACCCGAGTACATCTCCTTCGATTCCATCTGCTGAAACGACCCCTGCGTCTCGAGAGCTTTCTTCAGCATCCGAATCAACTTCCATTCCATCGAGTTCTGTTACTACGCGTTTGTCATCTTCGTATTCAAGTCTGATACCAGTGAAAACCAAATCGCCAAAACCGGTTACATCATTGCCTTCGAAAACTACTTTTCGATCGCTAACATCTCCAAACACATCGACTCTGAAGACACCAGAAACAGGTCTTTTATCAACTGTGAGAACCTCTACATCACAGACCGCACCAGATCCACTTGCCAAGGATTCGACGCTTCCATCAGAGTCGGAAAATACCATTACGACATTTTTGTTGTCGACCACCATAGCAACTGGAGATGAAGTCACTACGGCGATGGAGGAACAAGGGTTTCTGTCGCCATGGGTGATGGTGCTGTTCCTTGTCCTGTGCCTTGGTACAGTTTGTGCTGTCACTTTCATTGTCATCTTCTGCTGTCTTCAGGCGAAGGCCAGTGACAAACTGTGCTGGTCGAAGCGACACTACCGCCAAGTGCCAGTGTTATATCGTGGTGCAAACCAGGTGGCAGGTGGTGGAAAAACGGTAGACGCGACAGTCACAGCGCCTCACCAGGTGTAGCTGGTGGCCTTGCACTTTACGAGGCCACGGTGGCATTTAGCACTGGCATTTTGTCAGGTATAATGAAACGGTACGCTGGCACTTTTGAGGCCAGGTTGGCATTTGGTGTTGGCACTTTGCCTGGTGTAGTGGAATGGCATGCCGACACTTTATGAGATATAGTGTATGGCAGCACTGTTGCCCCACCAAGGTAGCTTTTGGCACTGGCACTTTGCGTGGTGTAGAATGTGAATGTGCGCCCAGCCCGGTGTTAGAGTTTGGTGTTTTTGTGATGATGTTCTGTGGGGCAAGAAGCACTTTTCAGTCAGGTTTTCGATATCACCAACCTATCGGTGTAGAAGTTGTTATTGCATCTCTTCAAGAGTTTAACGTCTGTGTGTGCAGGATGGTAGGACTGTAGATAGTGAAGGAGAAGGCTTTTAAGTAGCCTTTCAACTGTGTTTTTAAGCTGGTTCTCATTGTTCATGCACCTAATTGTTTGATGTGTATCGATTTGCACGCTCTGCCTGCAGAGAAACTTTTGAGCCATAGCAAGAGTACACCAGATCCACAGGGTACCAGTCTGTAAGGGTGCCAGTCTCAAACTGTTCTCATTCAATGTACATATTTAGCCATAGCCCTTCTTCATTATATTATCAAATTTTTAGAGTGACAAATTGGCAAGTGACGTGCAAGATTTCATACTATGAGATTCAAAAGAGTCGTCTGATAATAAGTATCGAAAGAAATCATTACTGATGTAATCTAATCAAATTTGACGAATACTAATAACTGAACAGGTATCGACGGTCTTTCAAAAATTGAAAAACTTATTACAAAATATAAGCAATAATTTTGGATGTAGTGCTCACCCATGACACTTAAATGACTGTTGTTCCAAGCTATGTTTGTAATCATAATTATAATTGCAAGCTTCACATTTTTAAAGATCTAATTAAAAGCGCAGGGCTCCTGCTTATTCACAAGTATTGCATCATGTCAGGGGATGTCCAGAGATAACAAGTGAAGAATGAAGTCCAGTTAGTAGAATACCAAGCGAGAAGAAGGCAGGGGAACTGAAGGTGGGTGTCATTTAGGACAAAGGGATTGGACGGTGGGAGGAATGGATGGATCAGGGTAGGAATGGATGGATCAGGGTAGGAATGGATGGATCAGGGTAGGAATGGATGGATCAGGGTAGGAATGGATGGATCAGGGTTGGAGTTGAGACTTTAGTTTAGATTGGAAAGCCTGACGGGTGATAGATAGAGCAGCTTGAGGCATGTGACGGTGAGTGAGCACCAGTATTGGTGCAGAATCTGTGAATTTATGGAATTCAGGAGGGAGAGAATTCCAGAGTCGAGGTGCTGTTTGTAAGTGAATCGATTTGAGAATAGTGACCCAGGTGTGGGAAACATGGAGATAAGATTATGATCGAGTAGAGGGGTGGCTGTATTGTGAAGAATTGGGGGTTAGGAAAGACTGGGATAAGAGGATGATCGAGTAGAGCCGGTTGGCTGTATTGTGAAGAATTTTTGAAGGTGTTTGAGATGCGATTGTCACTGTTGGCAAGTTGTGGGACAAACTTGGTCAGCTTGGTCTCATGTATTTGATCTGTACTACGAGCTTTAAGTTAAAACTGTTAGATTTCTGCAAAAAACTTGCACAACCGCTGTGATGTGGACAGTGTACAGCCGGCCTGTAGTTGTCCCAGTGGAAGTTTCAACTCAGTAGCTGATTGTAGATGAATAGCATTGGTGCAACTCTTGAACCAGTAAGTGGTAAATGAGTAACATTTATTGTAATTGTATTTCTAATCTTACATTTATATAGCGTCTTTTCAAGAGAAACCCAGAAGAAGTAATATGATGTACTGATAATCTGATAATTCGTAAAGCTTGTCGAGGATTGATGTTTGGGATATCTGCGTGTGTAACCTGTTTATCGACGGTAATATTGCTAAACTGGAGTGGAACTGGGGTTTTGGCATTGAAACTAAGACCTTATTTATGTCTATGCAATAGTTATATAGTTATATATACATTTTCCATTTTACGTAGCATTTCAGCAATTGATGTCAAGTAAATCTGTACCATTTTTATGTGTATCATATAAATATATATGTAACTGTATATATATAATTATGCAATATAGACCCTATATGCATGCTTGCATATGTATGTATGTCTGTATGTATGACCTTGGATTTGCATTGGATTCAGTTCAAATTGTCCAAAAATGGTTTTAGGTGAATAGTTTGCTTAGAATTGATTCCAAAGTCATATTTGACATCTTATTACAGGTTAAGAAATGTTTTCGTGTAATGTGGATTTCAGAGGGCATAAATAGGCAGTGCATAAGCGATATGTGCCCTTATGTTTTATGTACGAGTGTTTCTGTGTATCTTTGTGTGTGTACATGTATGTTTGTATGTGTGTGTATTTACGTATGTATGTGTGCATGTATGTAGTTATGCATTCATGTCTGTATGTATGGATGCATTTATGTATGTATCTGTGTTTGCACCATATTGTTTAGTTTGCATATTCTAAGTACTCTTAGATATGTCATGACACAGTTGACTGAATGCTTTCTTGTTACCTTTCACGTATACCCCTGAACCTCCTTACGTCAACCACATCAAGAAACTCCTTATGTATCTATATAATATCTCTGTATGTATCTATGTATGTGTGTATGTATGCGTGTCTGGCCACTTGTCGAGTGCCTCATAAAACCTCACAACTCTGCAATGGCGCTTAAAGTATGTGCTGTACTGGCGTTATTTTCTAAAACGAAATTAAGTGAACCTGACTGCCTTACCTGTAGTTACCTTGCCTTTTCATAGATACACATAACAAATATGCAATTACTTCAACTTTTGAGAGCGCCTTGTAACATACGAGCGATTGCCTTACCTGACCACACCTTTTTCTTACCTGTTGATTGTTAGTTCACTCAAATATTCTATTTATTGTTCAAATTTATGACAATTTCTATTTGCATTGTTGGTTTTGCTATTGTTTACCTTTTGTCGTTCTGTGGCACATTCCTCTTGACTGCATTTTCTAGACGTCTGTACATAGATTTTTGTGGGAGATGACTTTATCGCTTGTATTTTGTCTGATGCCACTGCTAGTTGCTGTCAGTTTGCCTTGTTTATTTGCTGGGCTGCTTAAGCTCGAAAACGAAGCTTTGTGTGAATTCCAGTATTCTATGCATGGCATAATGTAGTGTCATGTAATGTAATATTTACTGTAATTGTATTTGTTATCAGAGATGTATATATAGCGCCTCGAAAAGTGAGAGGTAATGGTACAACTGTTAAGCCATGTGGAGGAATGATGTTTGGAATATTTGCCTGTGTTAACATACACTCTATTAATGCTTTTTGTGAGGTAAATTTGCTAAAGTTTGGTTGCGTAAAACCGACAACATCCAGCAGTATTGCAGAGTTTGGTAACAGCAAACTTTACAAGTTTCTTGACATATCAATGAAGGTAAATTTCCTTCAAATTGGGCTGGGCAAGATTTGGTAGATCCTCCAAGTGGGGAAAGAATATGATTTGGGGCAGGAAGAAATGCCGAGAGCAAAATGATCATTTCCTAGAAGATTTCTTACAGTATTTAGTAAATTTAGAGCATAAATGTACAGGGTTATGGTGACTGAAGCGATATTCAAACAGTATGATGGAAGTTACTATGATACAAAGGTTTGATAACTACACTGTTTTAAGGGTGAAGGGGGATTGGTTTGACAGAGTTGAAAGATTTTGTTTATGAAGCATTGGCCCCTAACGAATGTATGTGAAGTCGAGTACTCGAGGGTATTGCGTTGTGTGGTGAATTGTTCTTTATTTACATGTGGCAAAATTTGTTTGTGCTGGAATTGTTTCATTTTATGCAAGAATGTTACCCATTCTCGAACATTGCCGAGAAGTTAATCCTTTTTCATGGATACGAGATTGTGACAGTTGAATAAACTAGGAAATTATGAATTACTAATGTTGCTGGAACTGAGTATGTGCAGATAACATATGTTACCCATTGCGTGCGAGCCACGGAAAATATTTGCAAGAGTTTTTTGTACTGTACTTTACATATTGTCACTATGGTAATCTGTGCAGATGTGATTTTCAGTTTGTCTGTATTAAGCAGTTATTCATATCTAGAGTGATATTTCCAGACATTTCTGTAAACAAGGGTGGGGTATAGTTGTTAGAATTGTTGCCAAGTATGCAGATGGCTTCTTTAGTAAGATTTCTGTAAGTGGCTTTGAGTATAAAGAAAATAATTCACTTGAACATTGCATAAAATAATGAAGAATTGTGAAACGATTAATATTATTGATGATTTTCGCCTTGTGAAGAGTAATCTTGTCAAACTGAAATGTTTTGCTGAACTGCGCTTGTCTTATGAACACCAGTTCACTCTAAACTGTTTGTCGTCATCAGCAGTAAGCATAATTTTGTTTTTAAAAAATGATCTTTTGAACTTAGCATCTGTTGACATTTGTACAACTTTGACCTGCATGTGTTTAGTTGTCTATGATGTGTTTGTGAATGAAGCTGTATAGTCTCAGCTACTATGCAGGCGAGTGCATGCGTACTTGTTGCTTTTGATTTTTAAATATCCAATTGTGTTCTGATAATTAGAAATTTCACCTCTCTGTTTTGTCTGGCGTTAGAATCGTGTGGTAATGAATCTTTGATGCTCTCTGCAGAAATTGAAAATGTATATAGCACTCTCAAAAAGGTATTTTGTTTCACTTTGGATTCCTACGACATCTTATGGTCGCGGTGCAATTTGTGGGGTAAGGTAAGTGGGGAACTATCCCTCACAGATTCAGGTTCTCCCCATTGGGATATGCATTTGATGCATCCCAATGGGGATTCATTCAGGTCATGCCAGAGATGGCCGCTCACTGCTTTCAGCCACAGATCACACGCTATTTATGGCTTGATCCCCAAAGGCTGGGCTGATCTTCACAAAAGGAGATCTGGATATGAAGATTTCCGTGCATGGGGTAATTATTGTAGCAAACCAGCTGTTACACCAGTTGGCAGAGATGTGTACATGAATTTAGAGCTGTATGTGTATTCTTTACGATTTTCACTCGTTTGTTAAATTGATGTTTTGTGAGTCGATCGTCATGACACGTAGAGTTTTTACGCATATACTGTTTCTTAGAGTATATTATTAAACTTTATTAACATGGAGACCACGTGTTTTTGCATTATTATACTCGACTGGCAGACGGATTTTCAAGTTAACAACACCAATAACAATTTTTTTAGTCAGAAGTTTCATTAGAGAGAATATGCTATGTAGGGCTTAAAGATTTGAATAAGCAATCTTCTTCAAGTCTTTGACGCTATGCATAAAGCTATTACGTCAAATTCGTCAATCATAGTGGACGGAACAGAGGAAGTATTATTATGTGCGAGATATAACAGGAATAGGCCTATATTTAGAGGAAGGGTTACTCGTAAATATAATATAAATATATGCATATTCGTTTCACACTTATACACAGATGACAGATGTCACCCCACTTAAGATTTTGTCTCTGATATTAAAATATGGTGTTGAAGTCTCCACAGGCAATTTTTTACTTCGCAAACATAATTATTCGTCTATTGAATATCGCAAATAGAATGAAGAATTGAAATCAGAGCTAGAGACTTGTTTTTGTGCGTGGTTTCATTTGAAGATCACAGCAGCATCACTCTAAGGAATGTTTGATTATTGAAATGCCTAAATACGAATTTGATTTGCTGTTATAGTGAGGAGGATTAGGCTATAAATAGGTCCAGAAAGCTAGGCAGATCATTGTTCATCTTGTGGATAAAAGCAACAAACTTTTCTACCTTCAAGAAAAAGATATTGTAAGACTTTTCAGGTAGCTGCATCATTTAATTATAAATATAATAAAATAGCTGTTTGGAAATACGCTAAAAATACACATGTTTCATAGCAATGCGCAACCAATAGGCCTACTATAATAATGCAGGGATCACGAACCTATGGCACGTGTGCCCAAAGTGGCACGCGCTCAAATATTTTGGGCACGTGGGATTTGGAGCATCCCCTAAATTTCAAACTTACAAATACAAAATCACTGCAGGAATCCACATTTTCTTTTATGAAAGAACAGAAAGACTTCATTTATTGTAACACCATTCTAAAATCATTTTTGAAATAATTTCTTTTAATTCATTTTTGTTACGCTTTGTCAATTAAAACCTACATGAGAAAAACAATTATAGGCCTATACTGCAAAATTCCGAGGGGCACGCGACGGTATTTGTTACAATGTTTTAGCGGCATTTTGGCACGCACTTTAAAAATGGTTCGCCATTCTTGCTAGGCTATAGGCCTAGGCCTAATCCTAAGACGGAACAATGGGTCCTTTTCTGGCTCCCTGTGGGCATGCTGGCAGGGCTAAGATGACTAAAGTTTGTTGCAAGACTTTTGAGTAAAATGCAGTGATCTATGAAGTCAAAAGCAGCAGAGAAATCAAGAAGTATTATTAAGGCAACTACATATCCCTTGTCAGCAGCAGGGAGACAGAGACAAATAATGTCATTGTTGAATTTCAGGACAGCTGTTTCGGTTGAGTGGACTGCCTGAAGATTGACTGAAGAGGTGGAAGCACACTGTTAGCAGAGAAAGCAGAGAAAGGTTAAAGAGTAAAGCTGAGAGTGGGCTAGGCCTACTCTGTCAATCATCCATAGATAGGAAAACAACAGAGATAGGCCTATAGTTAGGACAGAAAGTGGGATCGAGGCCCTCTTTAAGATAGGACGTGTCTGCCTTCTTCTGCTGGGTAAAGAAGTGGTCTCAATTGGTTGTTTACAGATATGTATAATTGTAGGTCTATACGGCTAAGAGTTAGTTAGGCCTATTGATTTTTGTAGCCTATATCCTACTGCGTGCTTCCTCGGTAACAGAACACAGTCAGAAAACGTTGCAGTTACTTGCTGAGCATTTACCAAGCATGCAGTTAACAATAGCATCCGAGATTCGATAGCCATTTCTTTTTTACTGCGTTTTAGGTATGTTGCGAAGAGCTTATTCGTCCTTAATAGGCTATTCGTCACACTATCCGTTTCTGCATGCTTGCTGCAGTGTAGGCCAAGGACAAAAATGCAAAAATTCCGCCCCTTACTCATAAATAACAAGTTTCTGACGGAAGCGGCAATCATGTATTTTGCGGAATTTGCAGCCCATTCAAAAATGCAGCCCTAGGCAGCCGCTTATAGGCCTATCGCCTATTACCTACAACCAGACTTGTATACGAGACATAAAACTCGAGACCGAGACCGAGACAGTGGGGTCCGAGACCGAGACCGAGACAGTGGGGTCCGAGACCGAGACGAGACACCAGGTCCGAGACAGTTCGAGACAGTTCAAAACGAGTGAAATGCACATTGGACCCAAGTCCCGAAACAATTTTTCTCAACTTTTGAAGTCTAATACAAGGGCCAAGTCACTTAAATCAGCCGATCACCTGAATTGTAGCCTATAAACTATAAAGAAATTAAATATTTCACCCATTCTGAAATCTTCTAAATGATTATAAAATTTAAACCAACAAAATTCCATATAGGCCCTAGGCCTATTAGCGAATTAGCTACACAAGTCACATCACTCACCTTGAGAAACTAGATGTTGTTCCAAGCGTTTCGCTTATGTTGGCTTTACACAAACGACGAACGGCATGCAATTTATTTTGTTTTCATTGATTTCAAACTGCGTGAATGCAAATTTCACGATTTCAGGTTCTTTATGAGACATTTAAAGATATGTGGAAAGTTTGGACTGAAGGTGTTGAACTCCCGACAACTAAACCATTGGTGGATAGATGGATGGGTGGATAGATGGATGGATGGACGGACGGACGGACGGACGGACGGATTGATTGATTGATTGATTGATTGATAGACGATGGATAGATGAATTGATAGATGGATAGGTGTGGGTATGTAGGTAGGCAGATATAGGCCTATATAGGTTTTTAGATATATTGACATAAACAGCTAAGTTTACTTGTAGGCATGTAGACAGAAAGACACGATTCTTAGAGTTCAGGAGTTTTACTTACACAGATACAAATAGGCCTCTTGAACAAAGGTTTATGCAAAATAGTTTGAAATAATATTATCATTTACTGTGTTAGCCTCTAAACAGAAACGATACGACAACGCGAACAAATGAGTAAATTGGAACAGATATTTAAAAACTATTAATTATATTATTCACATTCTTCTTTTTATCTGGCAATACGACTTTCTGTAATGGGTTGCGGTGTGTCAACCTAGTGATTCAATATTAAACGAATATATATATATATATAAATAAAAGGTTGGATGCAATCAGAGATTGTGAAGAAACAATCATTTTTCGTCATTGTCTTTCTTCATTGTCAATTGTTGTCGGCCTGGGAGACGACACACGCGATTCTCAGCTGTTCGTTTGTCGGAAGTATCTCCGTTGTACAGCGTCACTTCTGCAAATAAACCAGTGAACTTTAAAACCGACGACATTAACAAAATCGGTTTAAAGACTAAAGCGCATCTATAGTATTTTACAATGGCAATATCTATATAATATTATATTAGAGGTTTGCGGGTCGAGCATTTTTTTCTATCCGACCGGTAGGCCTACCCGTAACACAGGACTGTTACCCGTAAATTACTATCCAAACTGACTCGACCCATACCCGAGGGTATAGGGCATACCCGTACCATACCCACCAAGTAATTCTTGTTGAATGGACGAAAACAATAAGCCTTTATTCTTAGAATTTAGAATTATTAATAGACGTTTTCATAACTGCAGTGATGTGACAGTGCGTATTAATTCTCCAAATTAAATTTAGTTAGTTTTGGATTCTTTTCATAACTGAACTGATGCAACAACAATAATATTATGCCTAGCTTTTTCTCCTAGTCAGCTTATATCAATAGACTTGTATCATAATTGCTGCGATGAATTCGAACTGCAGCGAGAATTTAGGCCTAGCCTTCATTCTTGAAATGAACATATACAACAATAGGTTTGTTTTAGAACTGAAGTGACGTAACAATAGGAGTAGCCTATTAGCAGAATTGCTATAATAATCCTAAAATGTTAGCAGACT
Organism: Aporrectodea caliginosa; assembly: GCA_020284085.1. Classification (NCBI taxonomy): domain Eukaryota; kingdom Metazoa; phylum Annelida; class Clitellata; order Crassiclitellata; family Lumbricidae; genus Aporrectodea; species Aporrectodea caliginosa. The sequence goes on from JACEVL010000016.1 coordinate 111,351, forward strand.
CTAAACTTAGTAACAAAAGATATGTTTCATAATTAAAGTGACGTAACAATGCGATTATGTAATAAGGTAAACGAATTACGACATCATAACCGTCTCATACTTTAGCGACACAATGAATTCGTACATAGTTTAAATGACGTCGCTGGGATATTAGGGCCTAGTTAGTAACTTTTACAGCGTCGATGTCTAATGCACTGGTCATCAACCGATGGCTAACTAAAGCCAAGTCATAATCAGGTGGACTTCCAGCAGATCAGGCTGTTGAGACAGAGAGACAGCCTATGGTTGATACGCAAGACGACTTATGGTGAAGAAGCAAGCCTATGGTGGATAAGCTTGAACACCAATGCAGTCCCCAGCCAGATCACACGTATTGCGAAAATATTGGGCAACGTTACTCCAACGTATCTAGGCCTATGTGTGCGGTTTCAAAGCCCATCCATGGGTACCGAATCTGACCATTTTTAGATGAAGTGTTGGACACGGTAGCCGATTGGTTAGAGCGCTCTCCTTCTAACGCGAACAATTATACGGGGCCAAGTCTCCCCTGAGATGGCTTCTGTGTTGGGGCCTTGAGCAAGTCCTTCACTCAAAGTTGCCCAGCGCCATCGATTGATGCTTGGTCATTATATAATGGCGCTTGATAAATACAGAATAATAAAAATAATAAGAGTATTAATAATTAATAATAATATTATTATTAACGAGAATGAGAATGATGATGCCAGTGATCCTGCTTTGTGGACAATCGTGCTGGCCATCTGAATTTGTTAATGTTGGGGCGCATCTCTTTTTCAGATTTAGGTCTCAAAATCAAACGATAAACCAATATTAGTGCGATGCTAGTATGCTACCCTAACACCTGCCGCAGTTAAGTCATCCACCACGCCATGCCCGCCCCATCATTAATCATCTTTCACGCTGATTATAGTAAGTCTTGAAGTCTTTGAATGTTTGAATGTTGAAAATACATGTAGGCTAACTTCAAAAGTTCACGTCGGTACGGTTAACCCTAGGGCTACCAAGCTTTTTTTGTAACACGGACTACCAAGGGGGGGGGTGGTTACCACCCCCCCTGGATTTCGTGTTTGGTTTTACATATCATAACTTGTAATATAGCATTGGATTCAGCATTCATTTCTGCACAGAATGCTGTATTTAGTGTACATTATGTGAATGCATCTCGAAATTACATCACTTTTAACAATTGGACCCATTAATTAGCAATTTTGTATATTATTGCGTACATTTTGTACTTTTTGGATAAACAAATATAAGATTATGTGTGTTTTGAAACTAATCTATGTATAAAAGATACACAAAATCATCCCTACACATGTTTATATAGTATAAATGTACATCCATACATATATATCCATACATATATATATCGGTTTACGTTATAACGCTGTATTCAGCCATTTTCACACAGATTACGCGTATTATTATTTATTTTGATCACTTCCGGTATTCAAAAAGACAAAGATGTAGGTATGCAAATGAAGCCCTTCATTCCCTCTAAAGAATGGTGTCTTTGTTTCTCTTCCAGGAAGACAAATGAATACGCTACAGACAAAAACTAAAGTCCTTCCATTCAGCCATTTTTCACGCATGTTACGCGATTTATTTTGAGCACTTAAGGTCAACTCAGTGACCATAGAAATGTAGCCCCACATTCCCTCTATAGAATGGTATAATTTGTGTCTCTTAATATTAAATGACGGATAAGATATAGTCGAAAATCTAGGGGGGGGTGGTATCCACCCCCCTGGTACCTCAGGTATATTGGGTATAACTTTTGAATGAGATATCATCTCACATTTTACCTCAAAACGTGTGCAAATGAACCCCCTACAGCTACCTAAAAGGTCAAATTTTTATTCCATACGGAAAAAGTTTGAGATTGTCTAGGGGGTGGCAACCACGGTAGGGTTAAACGGGTATAACCGTACCCGTAATGCTTCTACCCGTACCGTACTAGACCCTTGCAACACGTAAAATGTCTACCGGACCCGCACCCGACCCGCGGGTACGAGTAAACCCACGGGTACGGGTATACCGCAGGCCCCTAATAATTATATATAATTATATATACATACTGTATATATGTAGTCCGTTTCAAGAAAGAGCTAATCAGCAATAGCTAATTAAAACGCATGAAACGACACCGAATAGGAATTACAAAATTAATATATGGAAACAAAGAAAACATAATCCTCAATCAGCCATCCAAAGATTGCGAGAGAAATCAACACTGGACAGGTAATAGATTCAGCTATTCCGTTTTTTTATATTCTTCTAAAGTTTCAGTTATGCTTTAGTTTTCTATTATTCTCTAGTTTCTATTTTTATATTTTTTTCTTATTGTTGCTGATGGATAGCTTGGTGTGGATGATACGAAGCTCACAGGATTATCGACATTAGGCAATGTCAGGCGAACGTGTTATAGGGAATAACACGTCATCTGGCTCTCTGTCAGCCCTCCAATCTGTTAGATTCGGTTAATAAGAATTAAAGAAAGCTGGGGTGTCACTGAATAGTTGTGTCGTGTTTCGACTCTGGAGAAGTCGCTCAGATCCCTAGACCACTATTGTCATGAGTATCTAATGGGGCAAATAAGAGCATGTGTTACCTTTGGTGCTGCAGATGAGTTTCTACTAGGGCGCATAGGCCTTCGAGCGTGTGTGTTACCTTCTTGCTACTGAGGACTTTCCAGTGTATTACTTTTACTTTTATGCTGCTGTGGACTTTCTAATGTATTACATTTACCTTTATGTTGCTGAGGACTATCTAGTGTATTACTTTTACCTTTACGCTGCTGTGGACTTTCTAGTGTATTACATTTACCTTTATGCTACTGTGGACTTTCTAGTGTGTTACTTTAACCTCTATGCTGCTGAGCAGTTCTACCGTTAATAGTAAACAATAAATCTGAATAATTTGTTCAGCTACCACGCAAGAGGGCAATCAATCTCTAGCAATAACCAAAATAACCGACGCATTAACAGAGGCAAAGATTGGACTTGGGTTTTGGCAATAGGGTTTGGCGCCATTGTGGCCACGTTGCACTGCTTTTCTACGATCGCCTCGCGTGCCAACCAACGCCCTTGTTGATAATCTGGACCTCGACCTAATTGCCTTTCAGTCAGGAAAATTAGATAACAAGATGAAAGAGACGCCGAACTGGGTCTTGTCCAGCAAATAAACACAAACAAACAAACACATCAATCACTCGGAATCAATCAATCGGAATTTATATAGCGCCCAATGAAGATCTCTATTCGGAGACGAGAACTATTATGGTGTTGACATGCTTACAGTGAAACGAAGACACACACACAAACACACACACACATTATATATATATATAATACCTAGTGACACATCCATAGAACAACTTGTAAAATCCCTGAAATCTGATGACGAAAATTTGACGGATATACTGAAACACAATCGAAATTTGACATCGAATGTTGCACTTGATTTCGCTTTGAAATATGTGCATACATACATTTGCAGCATCCAGTGGACTTTGAAGTTGCATTGAAATTCTTAATACTGTAGCAAAATTGCTGGTCTACATGCGTTTCACTATATCAGAAGTCATGTCGTCTTTGGCTATATTGCCTAGTCATGTCCGCCTTTGGCTGCGTGTCCGACATGTCCGCCGGATATGTACAGAGTCATGTGGTCGGGGCCGTGACTTGTATGTTCCCTTCCCCTTAGGAGCCTAAATAGAGCTTTGAGTTGTCGCGGCGGATTGTCAATTAATAATAATAATAAAAAAATAAATAAAATAAAATAAATAAATGCTAAATAAATAAATTAATTAATTAAATAAAAACTCGTCTGATTACATAATTAATTAATTAGAATTTAATTAATTAAATAAATATCAAATTAATTAATAATATTCATTAATTAATTAATTAATTGATTAAATAAGTAAATTTAATTAATTAAATAATTAAATTAATTTATTTATTTAATTTTATTTATTTATTTATTTATTTATTATTTAATTAATATAATTATTTAAATAATTAAATTTAATTAATTAGTTAATTGACTAAATAAATAAAACTTATTAATTAAATAATTAAATTTATTTATTTATTTATTTATTTATTTAATTTTATTTATGTATTTATGTATTTATTTATTTATTTATTTATTTATTTATAAGGGGAAAACATAAAATTCACGGCCCCAACCACATGACTCGAAACATAGCCGGCGGACATGTCGGACACGCAGCCAAAGGCGGACATGACTAGAAATATAGCCAAAGACGACATGACCTATAAGTGAAACGCCTAACGACCAGCAATTTTTGCTACAGTATTAAGAACTTCAATTATTCTGCAACTTCAAAGTCCACTGACGCTGCAAAATAAATAGGCGCACATGTTTCAAAGCGAAAGTCAAGTGCAACATTCGATGTCAAATTTCGATTGTGTTTGCAATCCGTCAAATTTTCGTCATCAGATTTCAGGGATACAAAATCCCTGGTTTCAGGGATTTTGTAAAAAGTGCCTGAGTGAATTGGGGTTTACAAATTGCCTAAAAATTTCAGGCATTTTACAAAATCCCTGATTTTACACATTGCCTGTAATATATATATATATATATATATATATATATATATATATATATATATATATATATATATATATATATATAATAATACCTATATGCACACATAGATTAACTAGATATATGTATATAATGCAAATATTATAATATACGTATATATGCACATATATTAAAGACAAATCGGACAGTCAGACTTACATACAAGCATACATACATTCGTACATACATTCTTAAGTAGGCCTACATAAATACGAACAATCGTACATAAATGTACATACGTGAATATATACATACGTACATATGCCAATATAAATTCATTCATACGTGGATACGTACAGACAGATAGCACGGACAGATAGACAGACAGACAGATAGACAGACAGAACTGTCTGTCTATATTATAGACAGCCAGATAGATGCTATTAGATGGAGAGGTAGAAAAGCTCGACTGACAGAAGCAGCCTAGAAGCTTATGGCGGGAAAAAATCAAACGAGCAATACGTCAGAGATCTCACTAAGCTGTTACCGTACTCGGAAAAAGGTTAAACCATAGATAGAAGGAGCTTCTTGCGATATCTACATATATTTATTATATACATGCATATATCCATATATACAGCATATAGCATTATATTATATATATATATATATATATATATATATATATATATATATATATATATATATATATATATATATATATATATATATATAAGCTGGCAGGGACCAAAAATACATAGACCAATACTAAGTCTTCTCCTAAAGTCCTAAACTGAGGCATTTGTGCGTAATCGCTAAACGAGTGAGTGATTGTGTCGTAAAGCTGTTCTTCAGATGCTCCGTGGTTCTTCTCATAAAGAGTTCTATGGATATTTCATTCAAGAGGTTTATGTTCCCGGGTAGTTGCGCTACAGAAGTCAACCGCGGCGAATATGACCTGGGGTGGCGCTTTACAGACGGCGGCAAAATTTAAAAATTACAAGATGAACAGTAAATTTAATTTTAAACTGCTAACGAGACGGAAATAAATGAGTATAAAACTTGGCGGTTAAACTTGGCCTATGGGAAGCATGTTGTTAAATTGTACCGTGGGAATGGTGTCACCGGATCCCAGAGGTATCATCCCATTAAGAGAGAAAACTGACACCAATACAACCAATGGTGGCTTATTTCATTTAAGAGTTTTGAATCTCTGGGTAGCATTGACCATTGCCACCATGCTCACACGAAGCCCATAGAAAGACCATTGGAGACCCATGCAAAGCCCATATGGGTCTCATGTAATAGAGGTGCTGGCAGGGTCCTTAAATGACGTGCTATCCAGTCAAACGGGCAGCGGCGGTGGTTTCACCATATCAATTCATTGAAAACCGAACAGGATAGAGGCAAGGGTGTAGGTTTGCAAACAAAATAGTGGTATAGCCAATTTAATCTCCCTCCCTACCTCTCCTTCCATCTCCCCTTCTCCTTCCCCTCTCTCTACTCGTTCTTCCCCTACACACGAAGGTATCAATCAACATCGCGGTAGTTTAGCCTATGCCAGAAGAATACGCCGCTGTCAATTGTCGTTGCTTCAACTTGCTTCAAACCAAAAATACAACGCTGTCATGTCGCAAAAAAGTATTTCAGCACAGGACCAAAAAGTGGCTGTAACCAGACACCACCGTCACAAAAACAAAGTAACGCCTCTGGGTCGACGCAACACAGTCGCTTTAGAGAAACGTGTAATATACATTGCATATAGTGTGCGTGTCTCCTTCAGACGACGCTCTTATACAACGCATGCAATATACAGGAGCCCGAAACCATTGGTTGGCTGTAGTCAGGTATAGAGCGTCCTTTCCAATTATCAAGAAATCTGCAGCACGTAATTATGCATCGCTCAAGAAAATTACAGTCGACTACGCGTGGCAACCTTGGCGCTGTCGTAATAAGCCGTTGTCGGATCGTGTTTCAGGTGACTTCATTATATGAGTAGCCGGAAGAGGAGGAGGAGGAAGAAGAGGAAAAGGAAGAAGAGGAGCAGGAGGAGGCGGAGGAGGAGAAAAGTGGAGGAGGAGGAGAACGAGAATGCCGAGGTTGAAAAGGAAGTGGTGAGAAAGAAGAAGATGAGGAAGGATGCGAAGGAGAAGATGGGGAAGTATACGAAGGAGAGGAAGGAGAAGGAGAAGAAACAGAACAAGAGCGAGAATGCAAAGAAAAATGTGAAGAAGACACAAGAGGCCAAGAAGAAGAAGAAGAAGAAAACAATTAAGAAAAAGCAGTTGTAGCAGCAGCAGAGGAAGAGAAGAAGGAGAAGAAAAGAGGGAGAAGGAGAATTTAGAGAATAAAAAGACGGAGAAGAAGAGGGAGAAAAATAAGAAGAAGGAGGGAATGAGAATAAACAGAATTCGATGAGTAGGAGGCGGAGGAGAAAGTGGAGGAGATAGAGAAGAAAAAGAGGAAAAGGAGACGAAGGACGAAAAGGAGAAGGAGGAGGAGGAGGAGAAAGTGGAAGACTGAGGAGGAGGAGGAAGAGGAAGAGGAGAGAAGGAGGAGGAGGAAAAGGAGAATGAGGAAAAGGAGGAGGAGGAGAAGAAGAAAGTAGTATTATAGTAATGTGTTGATGTTCCAGTGGACTGTTGCCCTCGCGCCGTCCACACCTTCCTCTGAGTTTGTGCATCCAATGCAAGGTACACAGAGAAAGAGTGGACAATGCAGAATACGAAAGATGAATTCAGGGCATTTCTAGTAGTTCTCCTACCCTGAACTCAGGTGGTAAGCGTGCAACTGAATCCTCATAAGACCAGAAAGAATATGGAACTCAAGGATGACATAAAAGAGACGACTTCAACAGAACAAAAACTCGGCTGTGCGTCTCTTAACTGTGCTATGATGTGTCTTTATGTGTGTCTTAAATATGGTATACTCTGTTATTATCTTTTATTTCGTTTACTGTGATTATTATGATATAATAATATTTTATTATGTTTTGCTATGTTTTATATGTTATATTATTCTATTTTACACGATGTTATGTTCATATTAAGTAACATTTTGTTATGTTAAATTATTGTTACATTTCTTATGATATGGTTACATTGTGTATTCTTATATGTTGCACATAGCATGTCGTATTGCCAGGTCATGTTATGCTATGTAATGCTATTAAATGCAGATTTCTGATGTCTCTTTTGAGATAGCACTAGGCAAATTTGCTACTTGTTATGCGCTGACCATGAGCTATTGTCGTTGCCAATTTCGCGGACGTGACCTCGCTATATGCGAAATGAGATTTCGTGTCGTTGCATGTATTGGCGTGGAGTTTGTCCAATGTTGACGGGGTCGCTTTGAACAGCGTCTTTCAATCAACTTAATTGAATCTGGCATTATAAGTACTTTCGTCTGATTCTTGGGTGATGCAAGATGGCGGCGTGTGGACCCATGATAAAGTAATTGATCCGGATGTAGTCAATATCCGGTTGCGTCTCTTGCGAGGTTTCGACGAATAGGGCCTACTAAGGATTTTGTGCGCTCATGATCCAAAGTCGGTGTCACGATATAAAGTATTCCCATCAAGAGAGTCTCCCCCATTGAAATAATATCTCTCTTGTTACTTTTCAGTTCCTGTAACAAATCTCGTGTCATTATTGTAACACATGGTTCTAAAAATACTTAATGGTTTTACAAAAAATTAAAATAATCCACATCCTCAAAATTATCGTTAACTTTTAAACAAATCTGACTGTGTCTCTCTGAGAATAAAGTCTCCTCGAGGAGATTATTTAAACGGAGGATAAAATATTTCTCCTCCTGGAGACTTTATTTTAGAATGTATTCTCCGGATATCGAATATATTCTAAAACAGATTCGTCGGGGTATCTGTTCCGGAATATATTCTCCGGAGAAGGAGATATTTATGGGTAGACTGTTTTGGTAAACCGGGCTACAATGTTGTTTGTCAGCTACGCACCTCATCAAGATGCCCTTCGACTTCACAAGGTCGAAACCAAACTTTTTAATTAAGCTTTGCGTCAGTGGGACTAAAGAGAGCCTTTTGTGATGGCCGCTGATT
>JACEVL010000016.1:125000-142500 GCA_020284085.1 Aporrectodea caliginosa
AAGAACAAAATTTATTTATAAAGAGGAACTAAAACTAGAACAAAAATGACGACAGTGGAACAGAATAAGAACAGGAATAGAAATTAATGCTGGAACTAAAATAACACTTCTGGTCACACTGACCCAGCTATTGTGGGGCGCTGAGAAATCTCGGAAATTTATATTACGGCCTACGTGAGATTGCATTCTGTATCCATTACATCACATGTACAGCTGTATATTATGTATTACGTTACATTACATGAACCTCGATTACAATGCACTGCATTGTTGTATAATTACGCTGACTTAGAAACATATCCCAATTCCAGACTAATGGGGGCACCCGTACCGAAATATTGCAAGCTCGATTAACTGCCTTCCGTTCTGTGCGGTTGGCTGCTCATTCAAGAAGATCAGTGTCGTGCTGACAGGTTGTGTGGCTGATTGCACAGTTATAAAGAGGGTCTTATAATTGCAATTCGTTCAAAGAGGAGGAATTCGTTTTCAGACGTTGACACGTTCCGTCGACTTCTCTGGCGTAATCAAATTGACTGCCAACGTGTATTACGGTTGACGAGTGCCTCGTAAAGAGAATTCGACACGGCGCAGAAAAAGATACGGTGAAACGTATGAAGGTCGTCCTTGATTGGTTTTCAAGGGATAGTTCTATGCGGAGGGGATTCGCGGTGAAATCAGACTCTCACTCGTAAATCTTGAAAATGTCTCCAAATGTACAAATGTCATACTAGAGATACGAGTGGCTAAGATGGCCAGACACTGTGCAGCTGCGCATATTCATTATAATTGCGTAGATTAATGATAATTGCGCAGATTAATTAATTTATATAGCGCCCCTTCAAGATTATCTACTCAGAAGCGTTCCCGACCCAACCTATCGCCGATCAGTGTGACCTTGTTCGCGTTAAAGATGTTCCTAATAATAACAGCAATTATTGTGCGTGAAGGACTTGACCAAGGTTCTTACGCAGTTACCGCATAACTGGAGGCACGAACCCGTAATAGTAGTAGTAATGTAATGTAATGTAAATCTTCGAAAATTTCTCATCGTCCAGTAGTAGTAGTAGTAGTAGTAGTAGTAGTAGCAGCAGCAGCAGCAGCAGCAGCAGCAGCAGCAGCAGCAGCAGCAGCAGCAGCAGTAGTAGCAGCAGCAGCAGTAGCAGTAGCAGTAGTAGTAGCATTCCTTTTACTACTATTAATAATACTGACGCTTTTGTTCCATAATTACCATTATCATTAATATTATAAGTGAGAATGGTGGTACGGGGGCGGTGGTGGTGGTGGTGTTGGCATTGGTCTGGTTGACTCACAGAATTGACTGGTGAGGGCATCCTCGCCTTCCTGTTCCACTTTAATCAACATGACCATGGGATAGCTGTTGTTCATGTTTCTCTTGGCCGCCAGAGGGACGCGCAACTTGTTCAGGTAATGTCGTAATACCTTCGACGTGGACGACTGCGTGGACGACAGAAGAGGAGGCTGACGCTTCGGAGGTGCCAGAACCTTCCTGAAATCAACCCAGAAGAACATCCAAGTCTCAGTGCTTAGGCTGACCGCCATTTGTCCCAAACTAACCTGAGTCCACTAGGTATTTACATACATAGATACACACATACATAGATATATGCATACGTACATAAATACAAACATACATACATGCATAATACTTACTTACTTACATTACATGAGTGCACATAGATACATACATGCATGCATATATGTGTACATGAAGGCATGCATTCATACATAGATACAAACATACCTACATACATGCATACATATATACACATGTATGCATGAATTCATGCATACATACATACACATATACATAAATATATACATACGTGTATACATAAATACATACATACACACATTCATGCATACATACATACATACATATATACATGCCTACATACATACATACATATAACATATACATGTGTACATGGTTTCCTCCTCCCAACCAAGGACGATCGCAATTTCATATCTCGTGTATTATTTAAAAACATCTACCTATTACTACCATTACATTATCTCCGGTCTATACCATTATTGGCTACCTCGTTCGTTGCCCTAACTAACATTGCCATTAGCCTAATTCTTCTTTGGTAACTAACTGTTAGAGCACAGATAATATCTGCTATCTCAATTCTCAACCCATTTAATAACTAACTGTCAGAGCTTAGACAATTTTTTCCTATCTGTTACCTGTTATAAGTTGCGACCTGTCACCTTGGTGCTGTGAATAAACGAAATTGATTGATTGATGAATTCTTACATACATACATAGGCCTACATACGTACGTATATAAATAAATAGGCCTACATACATACATACATAAAGGAAGAAGTGTGTATGGCACTACAGAGAGAGGGAGGAAAGATAAAAAAACAGACACACACACACACAAACAGGCAGACACATAAAGACAGACACACAGACAGACACACAGACACGCTTGCAGACAGAAGCTCTTTGCTGCCAATGCGCACAAAAATTATCTGGTGCAAGATAGGCCTAGTTTTATCTCACTGCTTCAACGGCTACAGTAATGTCTAGACCTACTAATGGCCAAATCGCTGTGGCGCAGTGTCAGATAATTCTGTGATCAGTTTCAGCACTTGGTGCTAGATGTCGCCAGTAAGCAGCTCTGTTGTCAGAAGCGCGGTCGATGTTTATGGTAGGTTGTTGGTCAAAAGGATTTAAATATTCTATCAGGATCAGTCAGGAAATTGGACGCCCCAGAAATTTTGAAAGTGAGACGAAAATTGCTCGTAGATAATGAGAAGTCATAGGACCGTAGCACGATAGAGAACATCAACCTTTAAGGGCCGTAGGCCTATTATATTTCACATGGCGAGTTCTCTTGTTTCATTTTTTAATAAAAAGCAGTAAGTTTTCTACATTAGGCCTATACGGCAAGGAGGGCTTTGAACAATCTACCGACCAAAGGCCAAGCATTTACCAATCCTAAATATCTATGTTCCAAAGTTTTAAATTTAACTGGTTTTATCATATTTATTTGTAGGCCTACTAATTGCCATCATTCTTGCGCGGACTTTTAAATTAGATTTAAAATGTCAAATTAAATCTAATCAATGATACTTTATTGTCAAGGTTATCTTCGAAAATCTTTTTATTCTTCGAAAAGCAATAATATCGAGCGATTGAACGTTTACGAATATATTGCGTAAGTTGAAAGCGTTTTAAAGGTGTTTAAAGCAAGCGTTGCATTATCCAGTGTTTGCTAATTTTATGATTGCCATTACCGTCACTAAGGTAGCCTACTGAGCTTTTAACAAAACAGAAAAGCGATCTTACTCCTCTGCTGGCTTTGCCTATTTAAGCAAGGTCTTTTTAACAACTCGATACGATAGTAGCCTATATATAGAGGTCGGGGTTCGGATTCCCGCCAGGGCAGAAATTTAGATCGGGATTTCTGCTACCCCGCACTCCCTAGCCAACTCAGCTAGCCTATAATGTGGACACTGACCGTACACTGTCGGTGGGAAGATGAGACGGCGAGGGAGAGGACTGGCCACTGACCCTCATATGTGGAGGCTAAGAAATTGAAGTCGCTAACACTTCATACTGTCAGGGCAGTTTGATCACTACAATATCAGTTAGGCTAACGTTAAAGCTTAGGAACATTGATATTTCGCCTTCGAGGGGTTCTTGTAAGGCGCTATGTAAATGACCATATAATGATATTGTCGCGTCCTGCCCTCCTGGTGAGGTGCAGTAGCGCTGCTGTTGAGGGACATCCGGTCTTGAGCTGACAAGATTCGAATCTGACACAGACCTGGGTTTAACCACTACATTTCTTGTCTTAGATATGGCGGGTAATGTGTAGGACTTTGGCGCTTTAGACATTAGTCTGGCACTTCTACGGGGCAGAGCAGCATCATCCAGTTTGGCGGGCGCGCCAACTACCAGATCTGAGCGGGAACCAGGTACCAGGCCGTGAATATCGTCCGCGCCTTCTTCTGAAGGCTTTGCCAAGGGAAGCAACCCTGCAGGATTCGAACCCTCTACCGCAAGTATTTCTTTAGCATTTAACTGCCGCTCAGTCTGCAGGTAGTCGACGACATGATTTAATTGGCTTGCCTGATCTGTTTGGCGCTCTATCATTTGTTGGAAAAGAGAGCAAAGCTCAGTAACCTTCCGTTCTAGGTCAATGGAATCAGACATTGATAATTTCTTTATATGCTTTTATAAGATTCAAATTAAATGGTTAATTACATACGAAAATCTGTTCTCATATCATTTACAGGCACTCGGTCCTTCAGACAAAGGTTAAGAGTTCGAAACCTAGTACAGATAATCAACGATGAGTCTTTAGTTAACGACGGATACTAAAAATAGCAATCGCATGACTCATCACGCGATAAAACACACAGTTTCGATTATACAATCACGTAGCACTAACCCTGCATAAAACACACGACGCACACAGCAGTCGAACACAAGCGAGGATCGAACCCAGGTCCTTCTTCCGTCGGAGCACACAGCTTCACCAGCAGTCGAGCAACCACGGCAATCGACACGACGACTCACACAGAGCGAACGACGAAGAATCAAGAAGAACGAAGAAGAACCCCGCGCATGACATGCGTCGGGTTTATATAGCCAACAATTAAGCGGGAGCATTAAGCGCCAATATTAACGAATCACAGCTCAGCGCGCGACTGCAAGGTCCAATTACAGCGCTGCAAACGGGTGATGATCACGGATCAAATAATGAGCGAGGAATCAGCTAGAGTGCAGGCGAAAGCACGCCTAGCGAACCGCAAGGGATGGTTCGCAACACCCTCCTCAACCTTCCCGAAATTTCTGACTAAGGGAAGAAATTTAAGCACCCTATAGTAAACATGGCAAATTATGCTGAATCTTCTCAGACAAGCAATCTGAGTAAACAATCAGGGTATCAGTGGCTCCCTTTGTCAACAACACAATGATTCGACATGAACAAACAAGGTTAACATATTCAGTGTGTGTCCACAAAATTATAACCAATCGACAGTAATTATTTTAACAAGACTACACATGATTTCACATCCAAAAAAAACATCACACCAGAACAACTTGGCGAAATCGAGCAGGCTTTACAATTCGTCTCTTAGGTCTATTACCTAACTGAAACGAGGAGTCTACTGACTCGAGATCAAATGACAGGTCAGCCGGTTCAAATCCTGAGGGAGCCGGAAGGGATCTCTCAAAGTCTTCTTCTTCTCCGACAGCTTTCTTCAGTTTATCGACGTACACAATTTTAGGTTGTGAACGGGGATTCTTCTGGATTTTATACAGAACAGAACTTAACTGTTCTATCACCCGGTAAGGACCAGTATACCAGCGGGACCATTTGTCTTTCAACCCAGATCGTCTACGGGGATAGAAATAATACACAAGGTCACCTGGAGCAAACACACGGGGTTTAACCTTCAAATCATAGCGGTTCGCTCGTGTAGTAGCCTGGCGCTGCATAAATTCTCTGGCCACAGTGAAATCAGTTTGCATCCTAAGTAACTGCGCAGAAACATAATCATCAGAAGACATTAATTCTGGCATAACCAAACTATCACCTAAAACTAAATCAGCAGGCATGCACAATTCACGACCTAAAAACAAACGATTAGGGGTGAAGCCAGTGCTCTCGCTCTCACTCGCACGGTACGCCGCAAGGATATGGGGAAGGTGCACATCCCAATCTCGTTGGTTTTGCGAGACCACCTTGGCGATCATGGCGTTGAGAGTCCGGTGAAAGCGCTCCACCGCCCCGTTGGTGCTCGGTTTGTATGGGCTGGTCCGCAGCTTGTCGATTTGCAGGTGAAGACAGAGGTCGCGAAAGAGAGCCGCCTCAAAACACGGGCCCTGGTCTGATAGAATCTGCTTCGGGCACCCGAATCTCGAAATGAATTCTTTAACGAGAAGTCTTGCAACGGTTCCAGATTCTTGATTCCTGATAGGATACGCCTCAGCCCATCGAGAGAAATGGTCCACAATCGTGAGGATGTAGCGGTAGCCCGTGTTGGAACGAGGGTGTGGTCCCGTAATGTCGATCCCGATGCACTCAAGGGGAGCGCCCACGGCGAAGGATTGCAGACGGCCTTGACGTGGAGGACTGCCTCGCCAGTACCGGGCACAGGGCTGACAAGTTCGAAGATACTGCCTTACATCGTCTCGCCAACCCGGCCAATAGGCACGCTTCTGGACCTGGGCCATAGTCTTTCGCATACCCATATGACCACCTGTCATGCCTTCGTGCATCATCCGAAGAAACTCACTTCTCCTTTTCGGAGGTACGATCAGTTGGTAAGCTTTCACCTCGTTCTTTTCAGCAGAGAGCCATTGACGCATCAACAAGCCGTTACGGATCACTAACTGAGGCCATTGTGCTGCCAGAGTTTTTATCACGTGGCTCACTCATGGCGGGAATCATTACATCCTTAGCGACAACGATCTTTCGGCAGGTAGTCGTTTCCGGTCGGCTAACGATTGGTAGAGGATGACCACGGATTGTGATGCAGCCCTGACCGAAATTCCACTGGGCTTGTTGCTGCTCTAGCCAAGCCAGGCCTAGAATTAGTTCAGAAATTTGTTCGGTCACTAAGCATTTGACAGTGAAGGCAAAGTTATCAGTCTCACACTGTAAGGTAGTCTCGCCAAGGACTCGGATTGCGGTACCGTTAGCTGCACGTAACATCTGCGTAGACTTAGTGACGTCGGCCATCTTCACCAGTGACGCAGGCACCAAAGCTAGTTCACAACCAGTGTCAATTAGCGCGAAAGTGTTCTTTCCACTTACCCGGACAGCCAGATAAGCGTTACTGCTGCCAGGAATGTGATTCAGTCTAGCATCAGCGGGTTGATCTGGTTCAAATGCAACCGTTGCTTCTGTTTGTTGTCGGTCAGGGCAACCTCTTGCCAAGTGGCCAGGATGTCCACAGTTGAAACATCGTCTCAGAGTTTGTCCATCACCAGCCCGAGTCTGGCGTTGACGGATCGTGTTCCCGTTTCTGTTTCTTCCAGCGTTGGGTCTCCACTGGAATTTCGTCTCTTGCGATGGCGGAGCCGATGGAATAGTGTCTGCTCGTGGTTGAGTTAGCCACGAGTCCCACATCTTCTCTAACTTCTCGACAGATCGTCTGTGCGGTTCTAGTTCATCATGAATTAATTTACGAACATCGTCCAGCGAAGTATCGGATTCTCTGACGGCTTTGGCTCGGGCGTAGCGGCGGTCGGAAGAGTCTACGCCACTGCGGTCAGCTTTCTGGTAGCCCTCGAATTTCATGGCTAAATTGTAAGCTTTATCAAGAGAGTCTGGCTCACGTTCACGCACTTTCATCGCAAGTTCTTTGTCTCGGATGGCATCTATGAACGATCGAATTGCAATTGTCTCACTGTGGATTGTCGTCGGTCCAGGAAAAGCGAGGATCATCAGGCGGCGGACATCTTGGACGAGGACTCCGAGTTCTTCTCCGTCTCTTTGTCGTCTGGTGCTAAGTTGGGTTTGGTATAGGGCCGTCTGGTCGGACCCACCGTACCTAGACCTTAATCGTTTGACCAGGTCTTCCCAAGAAGCAACAGTGGCAGAGTCAAACTCCCAGAGCAGCTGGTTAGCAGGCTCTGTGAGAGCGACCATCAGCTGGTTTAGTTTCTCGTCATCAGTCCATGCATTGTTTCTAGCGCACACTTCGAATTTTCTAATGAACGCTTCAACAGCTGTGCGTCCGTTGTATGTACCCAATTTCAGCCATTGTCTATTAGCTCGAGCTCCAGTCACTTCAGCAGAGTGGGAGGTAGTCTTACCAGGCGTTGTCTTTTCTTCGGCCTCTCGTTCTCTCGGTGGATCTTTCTTTTCATCATCTGACCCGTTGTCCACGACCAAAGCCCGGTTGTTGACCAAGGTCGGCAGTTGAGCGGCGGATGACATCCGGACAGGTTTCTGACCAGGTTTCTCATTGACGTCACGAACAGCTTTGTTGTTCGTATGCCTCTCTGGTGTTGTCTCATTGCGTTGTCTCTCAGTTCGCAGTGCATCGTAGCCAGAGGTCATCGTAGCGCGAGGAATTGCAGGTAGTTGTCGGCTCTGCTTTGGTCGAGACGACTTTTCACTTGAGGCACGCGTAGTCAGGATTCGAATCTGCTTCGGCTGGCGGCTGGTTCCGGTGTCTCTCTCTTGACGATTGGTCGACAGAGGCTGAGCAGGCGGTGCTCGTTGCCAGATGTCGGGTTCGACCGGACCAACTGGGTTGTGATGATGAGCTGCGGCAGCGCTCACCGGTGACCGGAAGTAGTTGATCGTGCTAGGGATCGGTCGCGGACGACGTTGACCACCGGTTGACCATGACGACATGACGTAGGTCGGCGCAGAGACGAATGGCGCAGAGAAAGTCGACAAGCAGCGGCTTGACGAATTCGTGACGCGAAGATCAGAGACGCTCGACGAATGAGGGTTTATGTGACTGGGATGTGCACCTGGGTCGAAGGAACCGTAGCGAGTGAGGCGGAGCGAAGACCCGGATGTGGACGAGAAGAGGATGGGTTGACCCTCTCTCATCAGGTCTTGGTCCCGTTGTGCATCTGAAACTAGATACTTATCGTTAGACTCTGGTCGGTCAACAAGAAAATCTAAATATTGTCTAGTTTGTTCCAACATGTGAGGAGAATTATTTAAACTCCTTTCAATTGCACTAATACTTCTTATTGATCTATTTAACACATCATCCTCATCATCATCCTCATTGTGATTATCATCGTCATCATCTTCATCATTATGATTATCATCATCATCATCATTATGATTATCATCATCATCATCATTATCATTATGATGCTTCAAATCAATCCTCTGATTATCAAGTTTCACCAATAAATCATCTTCAAAATCACACAACGATTCTAATTCTTTTTCTCCTAAATCCATAACATTATGCAATTCTAAACTCTTAGTAGCATCTTTGTTTGAATCAAAGAAATATTCATAATCTTCCCATCTATCTGTGTCAGAATTTTCAGGTTCATGTACCGGGAATCGAACCCCGATTCTGGTGCCACGTGTCGCGTCCTGCCCTCCTGGTGAGGTGCAGTAGCGCTGCTGTTGAGGGACATCCGGTCTTGAGCTGACAAGATTCGAATCTGACACAGACCTGGGTTTAACCACTACATTTCTTGTCTTAGATATGGCGGGTAATGTGTAGGACTTTGGCGCTTTAGACATTAGTCTGGCACTTCTACGGGGCAGAGCAGCATCATCCAGTTTGGCGGGCGCGCCAACTACCAGATCTGAGCGGGAACCAGGTACCAGGCCGTGAATATCGTCCGCGCCTTCTTCTGAAGGCTTTGCCAAGGGAAGCAACCCTGCAGGATTCGAACCCTCTACCGCAAGTATTTCTTTAGCATTTAACTGCCGCTCAGTCTGCAGGTAGTCGACGACATGATTTAATTGGCTTGCCTGATCTGTTTGGCGCTCTATCATTTGTTGGAAAAGAGAGCAAAGCTCAGTAACTTTCCGTTCTAGGTCAATGGAATCAGACATTGATAATTTCTTTATATGCTTTTATAAGATTCAAATTAAATGGTTAATTACATACGAAAATCTGTTCTCATATCAGTTACAGGCACTCGGTCCTTCAGACAAAGGTTAAGAGTTCGAAACCTAAGTACAGATAATCAACGATGAGTCTTTAGTTAACGACGGATACTAAAAATAGCAATCGCATGACTCATCACGCGATAAAACACACAGTTTCGATTATACAATCACGTAGCACTAACCCTGCATAAAACACACGACGCACACAGCAGTCGAACACAAGCGAGGATCGAACCCAGGTCCTTCTTCCGTCGGAGCACACAGCTTCACCAGCAGTCGAGCAACCACGGCAATCGACACGACGACTCACACAGAGCGAACGACGAAGAATCAAGAAGAACGAAGAAGAACCCCGCGCATGACATGCGTCGGGTTTATATAGCCAACAATTAAGCGGGAGCATTAAGCGCCAATATTAACGAATCACAGCTCAGCGCGCGACTGCAAGGTCCAATTACAGCGCTGCAAACGGGTGATGATCACGGATCAAATAATGAGCGAGGAATCAACTAGAGTGCAGGCGAAAGCACGCCTAGCGAACCGCAAGGGATGGTTCGCAACAATATACATAATTATGCATGTGTAATTGTGTATGCTGTTGTTTGTGTCATCAGGTTAACACTCTCCCGCTCTTTAAAGGCTTTTCTTTTTTCCCTCTGGGCTTCCGTGCTGAGAGCGCCTCTGAATAGTTATTCTGCGAGAGGCGCTTTATAAATTATTAGGTAACCTATACGATGCGATACTAACTTGACGACTGAATTTAGTGAAGTGCGTTTTTACATTCCTCAGGACTAAGCATTGGTTTTGACTAATTGAAACCTGCGTAGATGTGTGATAAGAAATGCTTGTGCACAGGATATGCTGCAGATATTGGACTTCCCTGAGATTGCGATTTCCAAAATTTTAGTCTTTAACTTTTATTGGTGATCCACGTTTGCACTTGCTGAATAGCCTAATTAGTAATCGAAATCGTAAAGTCAAAATATCTTAAACGCTAATCTAAAAGGCGCTTTTGTGGGGCGCGGTGGTGTACGGTATGGGGGTACGTGAAACTCCGATTCAGTGTCCGCGCTGTAGTCGGGAGCGCCTTTGAGTAGAAATCTTGAAGGGGAGCTATAACAAGTGCTCATACATACATACATACATACATACATACATACATACATACATACATACATACATACATACATACATACATACATACATACATAAAGGGCTAGAAAATTAATATTTGCAATCGTTCAGTGCATGTTTTCTGCACAACAAGATCGTCCGTCCTTTTTGAAATTGCATGACGCCATACAAGATGCAAATCACATGTTTCGAGTGGACCAAGTGGACCAAGAAGCCTTACAGGGGGCACTCACTGCTACAGGCGAGCATCTTGGACCATTCCATGCAGGCATAACATGACGAAATTGTTTTCTGCAACCTCCCTTGCGTGAACAAACAAACAGCCAATTATCTTGGTGTTCTGTTCAATTGCACAAGTGTGCATATCTTTCTGGTTAAGTTCTAGCTGCTGATCGCCTTTACATCCATTTTTCTTACTAAATTGGGTCAACTATGTGGGCCAACTGTGCTTCAGTTGGACGCTGATCTGGAACGGGGATCTGTGAAACAAATAGACACCTATGTAGGCCTATGCGTCAGAACTTTTTATAGAGCACATTTATTAGAACCTCTTAGGAGCGCTGTGAACATGGCTATGTGAGATTTAAAAACAAGGGCGGCTTAAGAAACGACGAGAATGTTATATGGGCTGAGTTAACAGAAATACTGCGGCTGTTCATAGGAAACTGTTACAAAGGGGAGCTATGCAGAACAGTGCGCGGTATTCTCGTGTTGGTGTGAGGAACCGAGGACCCTTCAGATCTCAGGGCCGCTGAACGAAGCGATTGATTGGGTACCGACCGACACAGACAACTCTCGTATAAGTCGGGGCGAAGCCGACCAACGAACGAGTACCACCGACCCAGGAATAGGATCCTAAATTTTGATTCTTTTCCTCAATGTGTAGCCAGTGTATTGCAGGCTGTCTGCTCTGTTAGTAGTTAAGATTTATGTCTTCTGTCATTTTGTGTTCTTGTGAATTGTTTCAATTGCATAATTGTACACTGTAACCGGTTGCGGTTTGTCAACCAGATTGTTTTGAATAAACGAAAATATATATATAGTGATGAAAGGAGCTCTTCCCTGTTGATGTTAGACATCGCCTGTCGTGTTTACAAAGCCACATAGATCGCGTTTTTGGTTGGGTTCAGTCGAAGTAGATTAGATGACGTCCACCGTAACAGTGAGGAGCATCGCCCTAAGCTGTCATTTCAATCTGGTCTTTATTATTATTGTTATTGTCATTAGAATAAACGAAATCGATGACCGACAAGACATTATAGAACTACGGACATCATTACGTAAAGAGAGAGAGAGAGAGAGAGAGTGTGTGTGTGAGAGAGAGAGAGACAGACAGACAGACAGACAGAGAGGCAGACAGACAGAGACAGACAGACAAAAAGAGACAGAGAGATAGAGAGAGAAACATAACTGGAAAACAACCAAGCAGCCAGATAGACAGAGATAGATACATGCATCATGCTTAGTAGATGTACCCAGGAGGCGATGAAGACAGACAGACAGTAAGACATAAACGCAATTAGACAGAAAGAGAGGCACACATAGACAGATCGCAGATCGACCGAGACAGAGTGACGACCAAATTGTCCAGCAGATGACACTGTAGGAGATTATGAACACAGACACAGGGATGAACAGAAGAACAACCAGACAAATCAACAAGGAGACCGACAGAAATACAGACAGATCGTCAGACTGAGACAGGTAGAATAGGCACGCGAACATACAGTCTTTGAAGCAGACATACCTTTGCAAAAAGATAAAGAAAGCGAAGAAAATTACAGCCCGTATAGAACAGCATATCCAGAAATGGAATAAAAACAGTCCGTGCTGCGACTGGTAGACGTGTGTGGTGTTAGGCCTAAATAAACTTTCCGTAAATCACCCTCTGGCTTCAATGAGAATCGCAGACCACACTCGTAGCAGTAAGAGGCAATTGTCGCCTTTTATTGGTTTTATCGAAGCAATCCACCGCCGACTCAATCGCTCATAATATGAAAAACTTATGGTTTGTTTCTCGTTTGCACGCTGCAATCGGGAGGCATATATATATCCTACCACTCGCCACACTCTAGATCAATTTCGTGTACACTCAACAAACACGATTTCACCAGAAGTGCCTGTTTACACCACATCTGATTCTGGCGCCACCTATATCAGCGAATTTCACTGAGTCCCTATTGAAAACTCGAGGGTTCTGACGACGACGTTATGGCTGTGTTCGTTTCTGTCGTTTCCAAGTATTACTTCTAAGAATACGTCTTGTCAATTCCTGCACGACCGCATGTCCCAAGCATGGATAAAGGAGGAGGCTGGCGCATATAATCTCTCTTATAACACAGCCCTGTTGAAGAGAAACTGCCTCACTGACCGTGAGGTCATTCGATTAGCCTTTCAACTCAAAAACCGGGTTAAGTACACTGTATAAAATTAACCTATAGAGCAGTGTTTCCCAGCCTGGGTACCGCCTCACCCAAGTGTGCCGTGAAATGAAATAAACGGCGAATGAACGAAACCGAAGTTAACTGAAATGGGCCGAGTCCAAATGAAATGGTATAGTCTAGAGAGCTTTCCGTCAAAAGTGAACAGAAGTAGATTGGTATATAGGTCTATGGTATTATTATACGGAAGCACAGCACACAATATTATGGACCACCCACCCCACCACTCAGTTGAAGACGTTGGCGACGCATGAAAACTTTATTGATACAGACTGACTGAGTACAAGGATAATGCTAATTATTTGCAAAAGTCAGATTAACTCAAGGACCTGAAATATCAAACCACTGTTCGTAGCGGTTGCAAGGAGTATATTATTATCGCAGTGTAAGAAGCGGTAGAAAGATCAAGAATAATGGGAACAGTTACTTTTCATTTGCTCATTAAGCTGATCGGGTGATTGCGAACATTGAGTAGACTGAACAGTGCAGTTTCTGTGGAAGGTATTCACAGTAGCAGACAGGACAGTTAGATAGAGTTCAGGTGATAAAGGTGATTACAACTGCAATTCGTAACTAATAATTTCCAGGATTTTCGAGTTGAAATTGAGAGTAGATGATGGGACGATAGCATAGCAGCTGCAGATCGTAAGAAAGAAAAAGATGTTTTTAAGAAGATAGTACGCCATGACATGTATACGCAATGCCAGCAGTTAAGGACGCGTCAACGGGTGAGAGGCTGATAATGGATGAGATAATGGATGAAGAGATCAAATTACGAATCTCGGACAGAGTTGTTGATTAAGAGTCAGATGGTGGAGAGAGACCAAATGACGTCACTTTAAGGACGTCCTTTATGAACGACCTCATCCGTCTTTCCCAGCTTTCCGTTTGTCTCAAAGGCTGGGAATCAGGAATCATTTTTTTCTCAATATGTGCGAATGCCAACTTTAACTCTAATAAGTTCATATGCATATATTTATTAGTCCATGTACGCCTACGTACCCAGATTTTTCTGAATATTGACAGTGTATGTATGTATATAACTATATATGTATGTATGTATGTATGCATGTATGTATGTATGTATGTATGTATGTATGTGTGAACTAATGTTTTGCATATATAATGAGCACAGGTGTTCCTTATGTTGATATATATATAATGTGTATTCGATTGTTAAGCGTTTTAGTCTTAGGCTTAGTTGCGCTGTCGGCTCGTGGGCGCTTGGCCTCAAAAGTAGCCTAAACATTGGCTGACGGTAGATTGTTTTACACGTGCAGTTAGCGCGCCAAACTTAGAAACTGCTGATGACAGTAAATTTGAACTATACAGTGTAGTACAGTTGTTGTAAGGCAAAAGAGTTGAGTTGTTGTTATTAAACTGTGTTTGAAGAAAGAAAGAAACATTCAAAGAACTGTGTCAATTTAATTCTTAAAGCAGTTAGAAGACGTTGAGCAATTTATATGTAGAGATAAGGAAAGTTCTTGAGGTAGGTCACAACTAAGAAAGAAAAGAGTTGGTGACAGTATGTGTATGTATCTATTGTGCATGTATGTATGTATGTATGTATGTATGTATGTATGTATGTATGTATGTATGTGTGTGTGTGTGGGTGTGTGTGTGTGTGTGTGTGTGTGTGTGTGTATGTATGTATGTATGTATGTATGTATGTATGTATGTATGTATGTATGTATGTATGTATGTAATGTATGTATGTATGTATGTATGTATGTATGTATGGCTTACTGTACAAGAGATATCGAATATTAGAGCAAACGATATATCAATTGGTGTTACCAAAAGAGCGACGAATGAAAGTGATGGAGTTGGCTCACGAATCAGTATTTGGAGGACATCTTGGAGAAAAGAAAACTAGAGAACGAATAAAGTTGTCTTTTACGTGGCCAAAGATGAGAAAAGATATAGTGAAATTTTGTAAATCATGTGAAAAATGTCAGTTAAAGGCAAAAGAAGTTTGGTGATGGACAGGGTTCCTATCACTCCAATTCCAAGAGAAGATGTGGCGTTTAGAAGAATTACGGTGGATTGTGTAGGACCAATCGAGCCAGCATCTGCTGCAGGTCACAAGTACTGTTTATGTATTGTCGATTCTTGCACCAGATGGCCTACAGTGTTTCTGTTGAAATCATTAACTGCGAAAGCTGTGTGTGATGCTTTGATGGAATTGTTTATGAACGTTGGTGTAGGAGGAGAAGGAAGAGGAGGACGTAGGTGGAGGAGTGGAGATGGCAACAGTGGAATCAGAGTGATAGAAGCGATAATTGCCCGCTCTCCATTCCAATCGTCGCGTCCCTTGTGCCACGTCCCTCTCCCCACTCCAGCCCATATATACCAATCACAACGTGGAAATGGAAAAGGAGGGATGTAGGGAAACAGGGTGCATTGGTCCCACCACAACAACCACCAATACCACCACCACCACCACCACCACCGCAATCACCACCCTCACAATCACAATGGCATCACCCCATCATCATCAAAGGGAGACGCATCCCTCAGCCCCCCCTCCCGAGATGAGAAAAACCGCCCAGAAGGGGATCACTCCGTTTTTCATTGTTATCAGTACAGAAAAGCAATCAACGAGGGGGCCAGAACCACACAACCAAAACAACATAAATAGCCTAAGGTCAGATAATCAAATTGGACAAGTCACAAGTGTCAAGTCTACGGCATTATTTTAAGGTCCCACGTGAACGGACCGTTCTAGCCCGAGATGTTTAGATCACTGAAATAAGCCACCTTCGGGATGCGAACCGCAATAGGGCCTACGCACACTCTCTTGCACTGAGGAGCATGAGACGCAGCCTACGTTCTTACCGATGTAGCTAACTGTTAAGTTCATTTTATTACATTCTGAAGGGAAAGCCCCTTTGAAGGTCTGACCGCGGGGGCCCTTGTGCTTTGCTTCACAAGGGTGACCATGCGTTGCTTGGTCTCCTCGATTTGTCGGCCGCTTTTGATACTGTAGACCACGAAATACTCATTGAGCGTCTGTCACGTACCTATGGAGTAGGCTCGGTGGCTCTGAGCTGGATGCGCTCCTATCTATGCGATCGGAGTCAAACTGTGCTGTTTGAAGGAAAGAGGTCGTCTGTGCGTCGTCTTACCTGCGGAGTACCTCAGGGGTCGGTCCTAGGACCACTACTGTTCTTACTTTACACTGCAGATCTGGGTGAGGTAGTGACACGACTAGGCCTATCTTCACACTTCTACGCTGATGATACACAGTTGTATACATCAGGTCCAGGCTCGGAAGTTCTTCGGCTACAGCGGCAAATGGAGCTTGGAGTAGAGGAATTGGCAAGTTGGATGAGGTCGAACCGTCTGTTACTAAACCCTCATAAGACAGACTTCCTCTGGTGCGCGACGCGCAGACGACGTGATCAGCTGAGTGTGGTGCCTCTGGAGATCTGCGGTGAACGACTGCTGCCCAAGGGAGTTGTTCGTGACCTCGGTGCTATGCTTGAAGCCGACCTGTCGATGACGTGCCATGTAAGACAGATGGTGAGTAAATGCTTCCGTCAGTTGAGGCTAATCAGGAGCTGCATCCGATCACTACCTTTCGAAGCAGCAAAAACTGTTTTGTCACCACTCAGGTCGACCGCTGCAATAGGGGAGCGGGGGCACCCAAACACCTCCTGGTTCGACTTCAATCGGTACTGAATTCGGCAGCAAGGCTAGTGTGCAATCGTAGGAAATACGATCATGTAACACCATTGCTCCGTGATGTGTTGCATAGGCTTCCGGTGCGGTACCGGATACAACACAAACTTGCACTACTTCTGTACAAGTCCTTGCATGGTGGGGCGCCGGGGTACCTTGCAGCAGAGATGGGTACAGTTAGCTAGAATAGCTAATCGATTAGAATTAGAATTAGCTACCGAAATTTGCTAATCGATTAGAATTAGAATTAGCTACTGAAATTTCTAATCGAAAGAATTAGAATTAGCAAAGCTTCTAGCCAATAGATTAGAATTAGAATTAACAGCAAGCTAATGATGCAATGCAATTAGAATTAGATTTCGATAATCGATTTTTTCAATACATATATTTCATCATGAATTTGTCAGATTTATAGTCAAATGGCACACTATTAGTAAATACAGCAAGTTGCGAGCCTACAGCATTGATTAAACTGTAACCTATTACAATACCAAATTATGGTAAAACTGCATTTTAGGTTAATTAGGTAATGTTGTGTATCCTGTATTTTAGCGCATAATTAAGTCAATTAGACTTATAGATTTGCTCCAACTTCCAATTTAATGCAACAATTTTTTTCAACAATCCAACTTCTATTGGATGCAA
>JACEVL010000016.1:147500-175000 GCA_020284085.1 Aporrectodea caliginosa
CATAGCAGCAGATCGTAAGAAAGAAACAGATGTTTTTAAGAAGATAGTAAGCCATGACATGTATACGCAATGCCAGCAGTGAAGGACCCGTCAACGGGTGAGAGGCTGATAATGGATGAGATAATGGATGAAGAGATCAAATTACGAATCTCGGACAGAGTTGTTGATTAGAGTCAGCTGGTGGAGGAGACCAAATTACGTCACTTTAAGGGCGTCCTTTATGTACGACCTCATCCGTCTTTCCCAGCTTTCCATTTGTCTCAAAGGCTGCGAATTAGGAATCATTTTTTCTCAATATGTGCGAATGTCAACTTTAACTCTAATAAATTCAAATGCATATATTTATTAGTCCATGTACGCCTACGTACACAGATTTTTCTGAATATTGACAGTGTATGTATGTATATGACTATATATGTATGTATGTATGTATGCATGTTTGTATGTATGTATGTATGTATGTATGTGTGCATGTATGTATGTATCTATATATGTATGTATGCATGTATGTATGTATTCAATTCAATTCAAATTTATTTTTTTCCTGTAACCGACAACATATTTACAATTACATATGTATGTATGCATGTATGTAATATGTATGTAATGTATGTATGTATGTATGTATGTATGTATGTATGTATGTATGTATGTATGTATGTATGTATGTATGTATGGCATGTATGTATGTATGTATGTATGTATGTATGTATGTAATGTATGTATGTATGTAAGTATGTATGTATGCATGCATGTATGTACGTACATGGGAGGCCGATAGCGCATTGGATAACTGTTACACACTGGCATAGAGAGCGAGAGGTACCGAGATCGATTTCCGTAGGCGGACATGCTTTGTAGGCTGCTAATAGCGCCGTGTATTGCAGGCTGTCTGTTCTGTTAGTAGTTAAGATTTATGTCTTCTGTCATTTGTGTTCTTGTGAATTTTTTCAATTGCATAACTGTACACTGTAACCAGTTGCAGTTTGTCAACCGGATTGTTTCAATAAAATATTATTTTTTTGTATGTATGTATGTATGTATGTATGTATGTATGTATGGTATGTATGTATGTATGTATGTATGTATGTATGTATGTATGTATGTATGTAATGTATGTATGTATGTATGTATGTATGTATGTATGTATGTATGTAATGTATGTATGTATGTATGTATGTATGTGTATGTATGTATATCTGTAGAGGCAGGAGTCACAATTGAAACTCTATGGAGCTTTTGTCATCCCAGTGCTGCTGTATGGAACCGAGTGCTGGTGCATGCGCAGAGAGGATGAGAGGAGATTGCTGGTGGCGGAAATGAGCTGGCTGCGAAGAATACTGGGCAGAAGTAGGAGAGACAAGATCCGAAATGAGGTTACCTGAGAGGAGCTGGGACAGAGGGAGACAGTGGTGGATAAGATCAGGAAAAGAAGGCTCACATGGTTCGGGCATGTGACGAGAATGAACGACAAAAGGCTTCCAGCCGCGGCTCTGTATGGACATGTGGAGGGAACATGAAGCCGAGGAAGACAAAGAAAGACCTGGATGGACAATATAATGGAGGATCGGAGGGCACAAAACATGGACATGAGGGAAGCCATGGATAAAATCAGAGACAGAACGAAAAACCTCGATTGTTAGCTCCATTCCATGGATCAACGACACAGTTCCTCTTCCTCAAGTCTGCCTGCTTCCGTTATCAGACGAACTTTGTACATGACGATAAATTAATTTATAGTTACTATATATTATTATTATTATTATTATTATTATTATTATTATTATTATTATTATTATTATTATTATTATTATTATTATTATTATTATTTTTATTAATCTTTTTTTATTTATTTTATTATTTTATATTCTTATCCAAATTTTACCTCATATTTAAACAGAACGTTATCATTGTCATTGTTGTCTGAAGCGCCATCTTTTGAGGGCTCAGAAAATACACCAGAACGGCAGATGGCGTTTTCTAATTGAAAATCCATGGAAATCCATTGGAATAGGTTGGAGGTCTCTAATGGGTTATGGGTTGTTCCTGTTGCCAGGCTTCTCAATTCCGAGATGAAGTCCAGCCCCTCCCTCTTACATGCACCTTGCTGGGTCTCACTTATACGTCGGAGACACCATCCCTTTTGACGTTGCGATGCTGCTCCCGTTCTTGATTCCGCAACTGTCAAGCCAGTCCACGCGTTGACTGTTGAATTCACAATAATCTCATGGTATACCCCACCCGACTCTGTTGGTACGATTCATGTCTGCAGTGGGCTTGTGCTCGCAGCAGAAGCCGGAAAGGCGGTTAGTGATAGCGTAAATTCACAGCGAATTCCTTGACAACTAATCTCTCACCGGTCACGAACCCTAGAGCTACCGATCGACATCTAATGCAAGTTCAAGACTGTTGATTGATAGCCCTCTCTCGACAAGTGGCTGAACCGAGCCACGCTCCTGCAATCAGCACGAACTGCTGTGCTCATATTGTCTAGCAGCTAAGGAACATTGTTTCGTAGCAAAAAGGAAAAGAACGCCGTGTGCGTGAAGTAGCCTCAAGTAGGTCTATAGATAATCTAGTTTCTACTCTCTCAGGATCGTCGGTATGTTGGCGAATGAAGTACTGTTGTGACTGAACTGTTCCTTTAATTAATTTGTGTTGGAAAGTGAAAGACTGTGCAGTGCACGTTTTCACTTGAGTTAACGTTACGCTAGAAATCGATTGAATCGACAGAGTTCGATGTTTGCTTGATTGTCAACAACGGAAGGGCGTTGACAGATTTGAGAAGAGGAGATGCGAAGAAGGAGGAGAATGAGAAGAGGTTGGAGACGAGCGGAAGGAGGATGAGAAAGAGAAAGCAGAATGATAGGAGGAAGAGGAATAAGCTGAGAGGATTGAATAGCAGGGGAGGAGGGGAATTAGTAGGAGGAGAGGGAGAAGAGGAAAAGGATGAGAAAACAGAGTTAGGACGAGAAGGAAGAAGAGAGGAGGAGAAAACAGGAATAGGAGGAGTAGAAAGAGGAGGAGAAGGAGGAGAAACTACAGGAATAGGAAGAGCAGGAAGAAGGAGAGGAGGAGGAGGAAGAGGAGGAGGAGAAACACAGGATTAGAAGGAATGGGAAGAACAGGAGGTGGAGAAAAAACAGGAATAAGAGGGTAGAAAGAAGAGGAGGAGGAGGAGGAGGAGGAGGAGGAGGAGGATAAAACAACAGGAATAGGAGGAGCAGGAAGAAGAAGAAGAGGAGGAGAAGGAGGAGGAGGAGGAGGAGGAGGAGAAGGAAGAAGAGAGGGCGAGAAGTCACGCCTGGAAGCAAATGGGTCAGCGATCGAGTAGGTCTACATGAAAGCGAATTGGTCCGCAGATCCACAAATGACTCCCAGGAGGACCGGAAGTCCGGAATCGCTCAGCTGAGTATTCCGAATGACCGTTACACCCACACACACTCAAATCTATTCTCTCGTGGGATCCGCAGATATATTCACAACGCTAGACAACTCGCCATACGTTAGTATTATAATTATCTATACATACATCTATATACATGTAGGCCTACTACTAGCATTTTTTACCAGACGTTCGCCCGGGTTTTGCCCAGGCGTAATTTTTAACGGCTGCAAATAAAGGCTACTTACTTACTATATTTGCTGATGGGCTTCAAATATTTAAAAATGTCCATATATCTGAATGGAAACGATATTTAGAGGTGAACATAGTTGCTTTGCCCGTGTACTGCACGGGCAAAGCAAATTTGATACTTGTCGGTTTTACGACCCCAAAATTCTTCATATACATATATTATCTCATTTAGAATTCTTCATATTCTACGTTATTTTAATTCTGTGTTACGTCAGAGCTTATCTATTACGTCATAAACCTGAACTTTTCGTCATAGAAAACATGGACGACACTAACCCTAACCCTGACCATAACCGACCCTCACGGCGCGTAACAACGAGGCACAATAACCTCAACATAACCGATATGGACTATAAAACTTGAAGTCGTGAGGGTCGGTTAGGGTCAGGGTTAGTGTCGTCATTAGAAGACAGATATTAACTGTCGCGAACACATTCCTGTAGGCCTACAGAGGTCTCGTCTAGTTATAATTAAAGGATCTATTTTGGGGGTCGTAAAACCGACAAGTACCGCAAATTTATATATAGGCAATATTATTTGTTCCCCGTAGCCTACTACACGGGTTATCTCTACCTTAAATAGGCGAATTATTTGTTCCCCGTACTACACGGGTTATATCTAAATTATAATAGGCGTATTATTTGCTAAATAATAGACGAAGTTCTTCCGTTAGTCCGCGTGACGTATGATTGCATAATTAGCCCGCGTGACGTAATTTGAGATTACATATTTAGCCAGTGTGACGTGGACAAATGGCCATGCTATTATAAGATAGCCTCGTCGAAGCAGTTGGAAATCTAAAATGTCCATATAATATCGGCGTTTAAATAAAATTGCGAGCTGAAAATAGTCGCGTTGACCTAGACCCGGCGAAATAAGGTTTTGTAAAATTTTGTAAATCGCTAAAGCGTTCCGTTTCGGAGCCTTTAGACAACAGACATACATACAAACATACAAACATACAAACAAACATACAAACATACAAACAAACGGAAGGACAACGTAAACAGACTAAGACTTATAATATAGATATAAGCCATTGCATATATGTGTATATGCATGCGTGTTTATCAATATACACACGAACACGATTTACATAATTATATACATTTATACATATTTAATGTACTCGTATATCAATGCATCTATAAATAAACACACACCTACGCACACGCACATACGAATATACAAATACATACAAATATATATATATAATATATATAATATATTTGACAAACATATCATTATTATTAATAACACATGCATTGCACGCGCATAATACAAAGTGCTGTAATTACATAAACTGTATATATATAATATATATATAGGCAATATAATATATATATATACAGTTTATGTAATTACAGCTGTGTGCGTGTGTGAGCGCGCGCGGGTGTGTATGTGTGTGTATGTGTGTATGTTTGTCTGTGTGTGTGTGTGTGTGTGTGCGTGCGTGTGTGCGTGTGTGTGCGTGCGTGTATATGTGTGTGTGTGTTTCATGGTCGCCGTGGAAACCGTGCATGTATGACCAGGCGTATATTTTATGCATACATCAAAAAGGTCGGCGATGACGACGAAGCAACGATAACGTTCGGTCGACGGTAATTACCGTCGCTTCAGACTTAACCACGTGCCCACAGATGCACAGAGAGAGAGAGAGAGAGAGAGAGAGAGAGAGAGAGAGAGAGAGAGAGAGAGAGAGAGAGAGACAGACAGACAGACAGACAGACAGACAGACAGACAGACAGACAGACAGACAGACAGACAGACAGACAGACAGACAGACAGACAGACAGACTGAAAAGGACACACAGAGGGCTTGACTGGACGGATGGACAGACGGACGGATGGATCTGGGACGTAGAGAAACTGATGGACAGATGGACAGCCTCTGAATAGTTATTCTGCGAGAGGCGCTATATAAATCCATATATGCAATGCAATGCAATGCAAATACTATCCACGGTTTGCGTCTGACTGTCTGCTTGTCTGACCCTTGGGTCTTGACCTGGAACGGTTCTGACCATCCTGCAGTCTATCGATTTGTTTCGGCTGAGCGCCTCTGAATAAGCTGATTCCCGCGCCTTCGTCCTCTTGTGACACTGCAGTAGGAATCTCGATTACCAATACGGATGGATACAAACGCACAGAAAGACGGATAAACAGACGGACAGATGGACGGACATGCAGACGTATGAACAGACGGACAGACAGGTCAGAGCTCAATTGGTTCATATGCGTCTGTGCGTTGTGTAGTGGTGACATGTCTGCCGATATTCGCAGAAATTACAGGAATTACTCTTTTTCGCCGTCTTGTCCAGATCCATAGAATTGTAAGGCTGAACTGGTTTTTGGTCTGCCCTTGAGACGTCTTTCCTGCCAAATAGACGATCGAGTCCTACGGTACATTTTTGTAACGCCAATACATTTAATTCTGGGTTAGTCATAGAATCAGCGCTCATGAATAAGCTGGTGCCCTGCGCTTTGCTTTCGAGTTTACGCTTTAGAAGTTTGGAGATTGCAATTACGACGATTACGATGTAATGGAATGTAAATCCTCCAAATTGCTCAGAGTCGCAGAAAAAGCTGCGTCAAAGAGGTCATTCACCAGAGTTATGTCAAATCTAGTCCGCAAGAGGCAGGCTGTGGTTAATTTTATGTGCTAAAGGTCAATTTTATGCGCCAAAGGTCAAGGTCAATTTTGTGTGCCAACGGTCAGAATCTGGGAGATTGAGGCCATTACATTTTAAAACTCTGCGTTCTTAATATAAGTCCTTTTTAGGTATGGGTAGCGTCATGGGCGTATTTAGGAGTCGTTTAACGAGTTAAAACCCCTGAAATAAATGCATTACTGTTATTAAAAAATAAACATGTAGAAAATGCGATCATTTCCAATGGAAAACTCCCCGAAAACTTAACGCTACTTTGGAATTTTTTTCCTGGCTAAGCCCCTGGGTAGCGTTCTTTGTGGTCAACGACTTCAATTCGTAAAGCTGCATTCATTCGTTAAGGAGTAATGAATTCGATTGATTTCTAATAATCTATCCATCAGGAACCATTTGATTGATCGGCAGATTGAGCAGCTGATCAATGTGCCTTCAAGTGCAATCACTATCAACCGATTTCGAATTCCTAAGACAAAGTTATTCTTTCTCTATCAGTCTAAAAAATCTCGGTCTATTACGTAGGATAACGATTGCAATATACATGCAAATCCGCGAAATTTCTCATCATCGTCTCTGAAAAGCCAAGTCGGGAAGACAGCTTAGTAATTTGCGCTACATGAAATCAAGTCCACGTGGTTGTGTGATTCGTTTAGAATGAAATCGGACGATGTTAGAATGAGTTAACTACGTAGGAAACCATCGTGATAAGTTTTCAGAATGATTTCCAGTGACCAGTTTCATGGATTCTACACTGTGTCCGGAAAAAAGGGGACCCCTTTTGTTATCATGAAAATAAACTAGTAAATATTCATCGATTTTTAAAATTCCAAAACCATTTTAATCCTGACATAATTTGCTAACATGGTTAAAATTTAAAATTTCCTGTCATCAAATAATTACGTCATAATGACGTCATTCGCATAAAAATTTAAGTATGATAAAAAATTGGTGCGTCGGATGATCGGATCGTCGTAAAACGGAAATCCATTTAACAGAACCAGGCGGGAAAATAAGTGGAACTTTTTCCCGTGATTGTTTGCTGTCGGAAAAATTGTTGTCTGATATCCAGGGTATATTCGGATTATTACACATTCCAACAAGATGGCGCTCCAGCTCACTGAGCTCGTGAAACTGTTGAACTGCAGACAAAGGATACTCTTGATTTCATGCCTCCTAATCTTTGACTGCCAAACAGCCCGAACTTTAATCCCGTTGATTACAAGATTTGGGGACTAATGCAATAGAAGGTTTACAGGACAAAGATCAGAGACATTGAAGAACTCCGTGCGCGTATTGTTAATGCCTGGGATGAATTTGATCAGCTGGTCATCGCTGCTGCTATTGGCCTGTGGCGCGCTCGTCTTGAAGCTTGTGTTGAGGCAGAAGGTGGACACTTTGAGCACGCCTTGTAGTCTAATATCATTGAAATGTAAAAATTAAATTAAACTAAACTTTATAATTGATAAATGACAGTTTAAAATAATATTGAAACTTTTAGATGATTTTTTGTGCCGTCCTTGACACTTGAATTTTGATGAAAATGACGTCATTATGACGTCATTATTAAATAACAAAAACTTTCATACTTTAACCAGTATTTAGCAAATTATATCAGGATTAAAATGGTCTTGAAATTTTAAAAATCGATGAACATTTACTAGTTTATTTTCATATTACCAAAAGGGGTCTCTTTTTTTCCGGACACAGTGTATACTCTGATAACATTATAGGCTACCGTCATATCCTTTCTTTGAACACAACGACTATCTATCTGTCTATCCATCCGCCTGTCTGTCCGCCTCCCTATCCGCCTTCTGTCTGTTTGACCGTCTGTCTGTCCGTATTTCCATCCGTCTCTAATTCCGTCTGTGTGTATTCTCACTCCCTATATATATCTGATCTCCCGCCAATCGGTTTGTATACGTCCTACGATCGGGATATCTCTAGACGACTCTTCTGAACTGAAGCGTCGATTGTAATAAAAATGTTTCAGCTTTCAAAGCTTCTTGTACAACCGAGATGTAGGCCTAACATAGTGCACTGGTCTCAGAATTATTAAAGGGGCGAATTAGATAATTTTTGTTAAGAATTAAAATTGCGATGTTTTACAGAATGGTTAATTTTTGAATTTAGTCCAGAATTAATTTAGTCGAAGCTGAAAGATTTTTATTAAATTTTAAGCGGTCTCGATTGATATAGAGTCCAATTAATCGATTACATTATCAATTTTTTGATCGGGTTTATAGTAGGCCTATGACTTCATTTGATTTCCTGTCTATAAATAAATGACTTTTGGATAAATTTTGATCGAGTTTGGAGAACGATATTGTTACTGGTCGAACGGCAGACTGGCTTCTTGACTGACTGGCTTCCTGACTGACTGGCTGACTGGCTTCCTGGCTGACTGACTAGCTTCCTGAGTGGCTGGTTTCCTAATTGACTGATTGGCTGGCAGTCCGAGTGCCTGACAGACAACTGCCTGACAGACTGGCTGGCTGGCTGACTGACTTACAGCCTGAGTGTCTGAATGACTGACTGACTGACTGACTGACTGACTGACTGACTGACTGACTGACTGACTGACTGACTGACTGACTGACTGACTGACTGACTGACTGACTGTCTGTCTGACTGTGTCTGAGTACCTGAGAAGAACCTACCTCTCCTGCTTGGAATTTCGGCAGACATGAAAGGCTCCATAGATGAGTGGATTGACCATGGAGTTGGCCATTCCGCAGAAGAAGATCCACATTCCGTATCGATTGTCCATGTTCGTTTCTCCTGCGAACGTGTGAACGATGAACATGACCTGGTATGGCGTCCAGCAGACAATGAACGCCAACACAATGACCGTTGTCATCCGCAAAGACTTCACCTTCGCCTTGCACAGCAGCTGACTGCGAACGGGACCACGAGACAGACTCTCCACGTTGTTCTTGCAATCTGTGTCAGTGTCATCATCACAGTCATCGTCATCATCATCGTCATCGTCATCATCATCATCATCGTCTTCATTATCATCATTGTTACCATCATCATCATCGTCGTTGTCATCGTCATCATCGTCATCATCATGATCATCATCTTCGTCGACATTCGTCGTCGTCATTATCATCATAATTATCATCATCATCATAATCATCATCATTAACTACTACATTGCATCGTCTTCACCTCACCTCATCTTATCTCGCGATGCTCTACATTTAATTTTCGCTCTCTTTCTTCTTCATCTGCCTCCACTCTGGTCCATGCTTTTGTTAGTAATCGATTGGACTACTGTTCTTCACTCTACTGTGGACTTCCTCAAGTCCGTTTGCATCCTTTGGAAGGCGTTTTGCGGGCGGCAGCTCGTCTAATTGGTGGTGTCCCTAAGTTTGGCCATATCTCTGCATTTATGCGTGATGTACTCCACTGGCTCCCGGTCCAGCAGCGCATCCATTATAGGGTATCCTCCATTGTCTGGCGCTGTGTTCTGGGCAGATCACCTGTCTATCTCCGGGAGCTCTTCACTTTAACCTCGGCATGCTCTGGTCGCCGATCTCTGCGCTCGGCCTCTAGAGGTGACTTCATAGTTCCGCATGCTCGCTCTGCTACTAGACAGCGTCGGGCTTTCTCGATCGTTGGTCCTTCTTTCTGGAATAGCCTCCCTTCAGACCTTCGTTCTCTCCCGCGAGACCTCTCTGATTCTTTCTATAGACTACTTAAGACCTTCCTCTTTGACCGGGCCTGGGTCGGGAGCGCCTCTGAGTAGTTATCTTGAAGGGGCGCTATATAAATTCCATAGATAGATAGATAGATAGAATTTAATCTGAATTGTTTTAACGGTGTAATAAAAGTCTTCAGATTTTGTAGGTAATCTTGCTTTATTTTCTCTCGTTTTGCAATATTTTTCTTACCTCACCATGCCATGTTGATCTTCCCCAACCTTGCTTACATGTACATTGTTTGCCGTACATTACTTTACTCGAAAGTAAAGTTGCTGTACCGAACTTTGCATTATCTTCCTTGTTTATCATAACTTGTTTACTTCATCTTGCTTTACCATACCTTCCCTTAATGTACTAAAGGTCACCTATCAGCGACGTACCGTGTTGAAAGTCCCTTGACTTGCGGGCGATGGTATAGAAGATGAGCATGTACGCGATGATCATACTGGCCAGTGGAATGATGAACATGAAGAGCAGAGACAGGGTGCTGTACAGCTGTTCCTGCCACTGGGCCGTGTACGCACCGTACGTTACACACTGGTAGAACTCCGCTCGGAACGGACCCCTCATCACTCGGAATATGTACGTCTGAAGAAACAGAAAACGAAGCAGTCAGTACATGTACATGCAAGCATAGCATGTGCAACGCCCACACAAAACACGGTAAAGGCAAATTCACAATACCCCATTTTGCGGGTGATATATCACCAAGGTATACATCGGCCTCTCATCTAGGCCTATCTCTGAATGCGCGTCTGCACAAAAAAGAAAATGGAGCAACCAACACAGTAAGAATCTCACACTATCAATTAACTGAAAAATGAGCATACGATCGATATAACACGACATGCAAGGCCTACATTCACATTTACATCCATTAAGCTGGGTACGAATAAGCGAATTAAGGTCAATCTGCAATTGACTAGCTATCGTATTTCGCGGTCGATAAGCCTCTTCCCATCACTCGCAATGTGCACGTCTTGAGAAAAAGCAATGGATCAATTAACCCATTTAGAGTTTTACGATGACATTGACCAAAATGGCAACGTTGGCTTTTTTAAACTTGAGTTCTGGAGGCAATGCGCCTAAAACTTGACCTTATCACCTGTTAGAAAATTGCTCAAGGTGTTCTGGAGGTTGATAGCACTGAGATCATGTTGTATTGTAATGTATCTAAACATTTATAAAGCGCCACTTGTATGATGAACCATTCAGAAACGCTCCAAGACCCCGAGAGGAGAAGCAGGTTTGGGGAAAAGAGAAAGAGGCAGAGAGGCTGCCAGAAAGAACTCTAGAGCGAACAGAAGGAGAAAGCGCATTCCAAAGAGAAGAACCAGTTTATTTAAGCAAAAGATCGAGACTAAGCCGTAGTAGTTCAAGAACGGGGAACTAGAAGGTCACGTCTATTAGAAGAGCGACATAGACGATGGGAGGCAGCGGAATGAGGACGAAGAATTAGGTCCGTTAAGTATTTCGCGGCAAGACCGGGCTGGGCCCTGAAGATCAGAATGAGGATTCTGAATTGAATGCGGGCAGAGAGAGGCAGCCAATGTAGCTGTTCAAACATGTAGGCAGATATGTGAGGGTATTGTGACAGATGGGCAATCAATCTAGCAGCTGAGTTTAGTACCAACTGGAGAAGAAGAAGACGGACCTTGGGAAGACCAATGAGGAGGGCATTGCAGTAATCAATTCGAGAAGATATAAATGCATGAACTAATGTGGTGAAAGTTGCAGAGGAGGCAGAACGACAAATGACCCTGAGCTTTCACAAATGAAAATTATGAGTACCGTGTGAGATGGGATATGCTCTGAGAAGGTAAGGAAGCTAAGCACTAAGGCTCTCATGCCCATACCTTCAAACATTGCAGCCTCAGCTACATGACATTGTGGCCCTTTGACAGTTTAGCAAGCGACTGAAGTCTGAATTATTCAATCAATAATCGTGTGATTCAACAAATCAAGTTGACATAAACGCAACTATAGTTACAAGTTACACAGGTCAATTATTATTAGGAGTCGAGCTACAATTAGATATTAGGATAATTTTGTGGTAACTAATAGCCTATAATCCGTAAATAAGGCTCGCGGAATATAGTTCTGGAACTTCTGGGCATCTCTATAGTTGGGAGGGTGAAGTTATTCGTCTCATTTATTCGACAGTAATTTCAAGTTCGACAGTAATCTCACTGGTTAGGGTTTGGAACGCCACTGATGAGCTTTTCTTGAAATGGCGCTTTATAAATGTCAGTTTACAATTACAATTACATTTACAATATTAGGCCTACTAATAAATGTAATATAGGCTAATACCAGTAAAAAGTTCTTTTCCAGTCGTATATTTGAAACAAACTCCCTCCATCAGAAATTAATAAGCTCTGTTTTGACAGATACCTGCTGTTAAGCATTGACGACTATTGCAACAGCCCTCACTGTGCATCTCCAGTGTTTCTGTGGGTTTTTTGTCCAATATCCTGCAGATTTACTTTAGCTAATGATGAAAAATTGCTTTTTTGTAATAACTTCTTTCCCGTTCTCCTTACTACCGAGGAACACGGCACACGACGCAACACGACACGCCTGTAATGTAGCCGACTAAATAACGCATGCTGCGGGTGATATGTTGACTGAGGAGATCCTGGTTTATTTCTTTTTGTGTCAATTTGATTAACAATGATATTCCAGTTGTTATTCCTAGCTTATGGCTAGGTATGACGTTCCATGAAAAAAACGTTACAAATAAATCCTCCCCGATGTTATTTACTCTCAGTCTCGGTCAAGCGCGTAGGATGCTGAGAAGCAATTCCACATGATGTTGTTCTTATTAGTTTTCACAGACTCGGCGGATTTAATTAATATACGCTACTAGTGTGTTTTAAATAGAAATAAAAACAGGTTTAGTCAGAGTGTGCGATGGTCTAGCGATGAACGTGCTGCACTGTCAATCGTAAGGGATGGGGTTCCAAAACCCGGGATGGCAGAAATTTGTTTCAAGATCTTGGCTCCACTTCCCCTTCCTAGCTAACACAGTCATAATGAGAATACACTGACCGTAAACTGTCAGTGGGAAGATCAGACGGCGAGGAAAAATTTCAAATGGCCAGCCATAGATGGCCACACGCCCTCAAAGGCATTGTCAGCTCTACTTGACTCAGAGCCACGTTATGTGAAAGTTCAGTGAAGAAACGAGCAGGTTAGTTTATACGGATATTCATAGGCACACACGAACACACCTAAGCACACCTAAACACGCACAAACAAACACACACAAACACAAACACCCACTCGCTTGCCTCGTCAACGCAGGCGTTAAGCTTTCTGTTGCATCTCTTGTTATCTCTTCACAGGTTTTCACTTAAGACTGAAGATATCCCTATTCCGCGGAATCTATCCCGATTCATTCTCTTCACGTTTCTTGTCGCTTCGATTTCAAACACAATCCAAAGTAGCCGTTCTGTCTGTCAGACTAAATGACCTATCCTGTGTGACCTCTTATTCTAAACACAATCCACCGTACTCGTCTGATTATCTCCCTGCCAGACTAAGTACCTAATATGTGAGACCTCCAATTTGACAGAACACCGATTGGAGCCGTCTGACTGTCCCTTAGATCTAGACCTGGAACCGATTCTGATCTTACCTAACAATCGATTTTATTTTTACTCAGTGTCCGTTTTATTTTATGGCCAAGAAATCTCGAGAATACTACCATCAGCGCACGTGAATACGCTGGTGCCCTGCTCTTGGCTTTCGAGTGGCGCTCTAGAAGTTTGGAGCTCATACGATTACGATTACTGTGACCGAGTTCTAGGTCTCTCGTCGGTTTTTGCTCATTTGCAGCATCGAACGACTCTCGTTTTTCTATATATAGTGCCTAACGATCCTTCATTTCTAGGCACATTGTTCTCGGTTCCCAGATGTAGTTATTTCCGGAGCCATGAAAGTTTCCGGATAACCCATTTCTTTGTCTCCCGCTGCAGTAAAGATCGAATAGGGCAAGGCAATTAAGGAAGGTCAAAGCAGGGTCGCGGAATTTAATTGGACGAGGGTTGCCCTTCGAATAAAGCACCAACTGAAGCTGCCCAGGTTTTTCACTCATTAATTTGCACGATTTTTTTATGACGTCTTGGTAAGATCTCTTCAGAACATATCGCTATTCCACAGCGGTCATCACAATTGTTCTGTTGCTCTCGTTGTCTGCTGCAATTATTTCTGTTGCTTTTTCCGTCCTCGCCCTTTGTCTTCCTCCTACTCATACTCCTCCTCCTCTTACTCCTACTCCTCTTCCTCTTCCTCCTCCTAGGTTCCTACTCCTCCTCCTCGTCCTCCTCTTACTCCTACTCCTCTTCCTCTTCCTCCTTCTAGGCTCCTACACCTCCTTCTCCTGCAATTCGCCAAACTCTGTCCAATTCACTACCAATAAACTCAGTCATCTGGAACAACTCGAATCCAACACTGCTATTCAAACAGCAGAGCATTGCAGAAGTCGTTCATAATTATCTCGAGAGAAGCATCTCCTCTACACAAACTCGTCGTTCTGCATCTGAACCTTGTCGGTCCCGATGAACATCGAGTCTTCGGTCGTCCGTAAACAAAATCAACGCCAGCTCCTTCAACCGCGATGTACGGACTACATAGGATTAACGTCGCGACAAAACACAACACGAAGCTCGAGTGTTGTGGATAAGAGTAGCAGATAATTTGTCAAGCGCCTACACACTGAAGAGGGTTGTGTGGAAAACAGAAGAATAAGAAGATTTTATTAATGTTATATTATTGTAATGTTCTCGTCACTTTTTCTCAGCCAACTGCTATGTGCGTGTTTCATTGATCCAAGAGTATCTGTGGCACTCGTTCATCTGGTGTCAAAATCATCAACTAAATTACTTGTGCAGGTGACGGAGAACGAGACAGAGGCAGAGGCAGAGGCAGTGACAGGAGCAGAGGAAGAGGGAGATATATCGATGCAGACATAGAGGCAGAGGTAAAGGAACAGGACAGGAACAGAGGCAAAGGCAGAGACATCCAACGATACATGAAACGTGTACACAGATACAGCAGCATATACATAGACATAATCATAACACAGACGCGAGCACAGAGATAGGAGCAGACAGAGAGAGACATAGGGACAGGAACATAGACAGGAACACAGCCGGAGACAATAAGAGTAAAAGCACAACTGTGTGCTCTTCCTGTCCTGGCGCTAAAGCTTCACGAGAATCGGAATCGATTAGACAACGCCACCTGACGGACAAATATCGCCAGACTCACGTACGCGCATGCGCAGCCAAATGCCTGACCGCGCATGCGTCAATAGTCGCCGGTCGATGACTTCCGTGTCGAACTGACTTCTCTAATCGATTCTGATCAGCTACTTCGGTTTTATTACTCCCAAGGACCATCGACTGCATTGTGAAATCAGTTACTTCGGTTTTCATCCAGAGTAGATTGGATTAGATTGGATTAGATTAGATAGAGTAGATTAGATTAGATTAGATTAGATTAGATTAGATTAGAGTAGAGTAGATTAGATTAGATTAGATTAGATGTAGATTAGATTAGATTAGATTAGATTAGATTAGATTAATCAGCTGATTCGAAGACAGAATTGCACGAAGACAGAATTGAACTGAGCACGAAGACTACCATTGACGTAATGACAACAATAATGGTGATGAAGTCGACAACGACCACGATTGTGACGATTAACTACAATGACAGTGACAGCAACAATGATGATGACTAAACATGATTACGATGACGAGAACGACGAGAACATTGTGGCGATGACACTGTGACGATAACAGTAGCCTATCGTGATTACCGTAGAGTGACGGTAATTCAATCTTTCACGTGAATTACATTTGTAAATAACGACCTTCGATTATGGCCACATACGACGCCAACGACAATTCAATACATTATACAATACAATAGCATAGATACAATACAATACAATAACATACCATAAAATAACAACGTGCAATACAATACATATTGCAATGAGCCCTATATTATATTACAATACAATACTGAACATAGACAAACGCTGGTATAAAATGTTCCGTAAATTATTACGATCCGTTTGACGCCATCAATTCTTTGATGTGCTAAGTCCAGTTTGATTTCTGGAAATGTTTCTCCGCTTTACATTTCACCAAGACAGAAGAGAGACGATTTCAAGCATAGCTAAGTATGTCTCCCAGATCACATGCGATTTTTCCGATGTGCGTGATGGTGTAGTGGTTAGCGTGCTCGAATGTCAACCGAGAGGTTGGAGGTTCAAATCCCCGCCAGGGCAGAAAATTCTTTCCAGATTTCTGTTCCACTTTGCACCCCTCTCCAACTCAACTCTAATGAGTACAGTGACCCTGTACTGTCGGCGCTACGATCAGACGGAGAGGGCGAGGACTGGCCACCTGCACTCATATGCCGAGGCTAAGAAAATGAAGCCGCTAAAACTTCATTCCCATGGGTGCCTCAGGGCTAGCTTAAAGGACTGTTCCTCTTCGTCCTCTTCGTTCTCTTCGTCCTCTTCGTCCTCTTCTTCTTCTTCCTTCTCCTCGTCCTCTTCTTTTTCCTTCCATCCTCCCTCCTCTCCTCCTCTTCCTCCGCCTCCTCTCTCCCTCCTCTCCTCCTCCTCCTCCTCCTCTTCCTCTTCCTTCCTTCTTCCTTCTTCCTCTTCTTCTTCTTCTTCTCTTCTTCTTCTTCTTCTTCTTCTTCTTCTTCTTCTTCTTCTTCTTCTTCTTCTTCTTCTTCTTCTTTCTTTCTTCTTCTTCTTCTTCTTCTTCTTCTTCTTCTTCTTCTTCTTCTTCTTCTTCTTTTCTTCTTCTTCTTCTTCTTCTTCTTCTTCTTCTTCTTCTTCTTCTTCTTCTTCTTCTTCTTCACGCGACCTCAGAACAAATTGTAAGTTTTCTATGCCGAACCAGTCGTCCATGTTGTAGGCTTAACTAGAATAATATTGTAAATGCTTATTCATATATGGCCTCTTAGAGAAAACTCATCAGGACAGGTCCCGACACGGTAACACAAGACCCAGATCGCAACGGATGAAGGAGCTCATGTCGCAGGTATAAGCATAACTTTGATTCGTGACGGTCGTGTCCAGTTAGTCATCACCAATTTTTATCCCAGTGCTCAAAATTGTTTGGGAATATGGAAGGGGAGTGAGGAGGGTATTGGTCAGCACCACTTTGTGGGGTAAAGTTACGCACTTGGTCGCAGATTGTAATGAAGCCTTATTCTGATTGAGTCAATTTGAGTGGCCGACCACGACCATGTTGCACTGTGGCGGCTTATATTGGCAAATCACTCTCTGTCAGGTCATCACCTTTTGCTTTATTCATAATACATGCAATAGGGCCATTGAGTTCACCTGCCATTAGTCAATCTACGATGCAAAAATTATAATATTTATAGCGCCCTTCAGGCACCTTTTGAAAGCGCGGATCCCACATGCATAGGCGCCGCCAGACGTTATTTTTAACCAGGATAAAGCAAGGAGAGTAGGCTTAATACAAGTAAGAGACTGAAAAGAATGGCACCTCGAGCAGACTGATGGTAACAAGCTCGCACGAAGATCGGAATGACGCGGGTTCGATACCCGCTAGCCCCATAAGGTTGAACCAGCCTTCCATTCCCTAGGGGTCACTTAAAATGAGCAACAGGACATATTATGTGCGCATTACAGGCTGCCATGCAGTTAAATTCGACTCCTACAGTTAAACTTATCGCTATCTGTAACTACTATATCATGTAATCTTACTGTGTA
This sequence comes from Aporrectodea caliginosa, assembly GCA_020284085.1. Classification (NCBI taxonomy): domain Eukaryota; kingdom Metazoa; phylum Annelida; class Clitellata; order Crassiclitellata; family Lumbricidae; genus Aporrectodea; species Aporrectodea caliginosa. The sequence goes on from JACEVL010000016.1 coordinate 165,288, forward strand.
TTTGTCAGTTTGAATTAATAAATGATTACTATAGTCATCATCATCATCATAATCATCATCATCATCATCATCATCATCATCATCATCATCATCATCATCATCATCATCATCATCATCATCATCTTCATCATCATCATCATCATCATCATCATCATCATCATCATCATCATCATCATCATCATCATCATCATCATCATCATCATCATCATCATCATCATCATCATCATCATCATCATCATCATCATCATCATCATCATCATCATCATCATCATCATCATCATCATCATCATCATCATCATCATCATCATCATCATCATCATCATCATCATCATCATCATCATCATCATCATCATCATCATCATCATCATCATCATCATCATCATCATCATCATCATCATCATCATCATCATCATCATCATCATCATCATCATCATCATCATCATCATCATCATCATCATCATCATCATCATCATCATCATCATCATCATCATCATCATCATCATCATCATCATCATGCATCATCATGTATGTGTGTATGCATGTTTGCATGTATCCATGTATGTAAATTATGTATGTATCGATGTATTTGTATGTATGTGTGCATGATTAAAATTTACGCGCTGTATAAATATTTCGTGACGGAGTGATACCGAAAGCTTTTTCATCGGCTTCGAGAGTTGAGAGAAAAGGCGAGTCTACATTTCTAGCAAACTTTCTCACCTGTCACGAAATGCGTCTCAATTTACACCTACACATCTACTGCATCTATGTCCAGTGTCCACGTGCGCTTGTGTGTATGTGTGCTTGTTTGTGTTTATGTGTGTTTGTGTGCAAGTGTACTTGTGTATTTGTTTTAGGTTTGCCTGTTTGCATGTGTGTCTGTTTGTAGGTGTGTTTGTGTGCTCGTGTTATTGTGTTTGTGCGGGTGAACGTGTGTTTGTCTGCCTGGAAGATCCTTGAGATCCTTGCCTGGATCGTGTTCTGAGCTGCCATTACTGTTAAGAATCTGATGTTTGTTCGTTGACGTGTGAAGGACATTGGATCGGTTCGAAAGCCCTCCTCGACAACCTCTTCAAGACTTTTCTCGGCTCTTCCGGCGCTTTTAGCCACACTTTCAGAGCCATTAGGCAAAGGTTTGTCACACGTATATATGACACAACAGACGCACATATTAACACACACCACACACCAACATGTACACCTATACACACACCGACACATACATACACCTACACACACACACACACACACCTAAACACACACACATATAAATATATGCTTAGTCAATAAATTTTGATGCACATTCACATATAAAAGCATATATATATATAAATATAAGTATAAATCTATAGATATTCAGAAATATATAGGCAGTGCGTATTATACGCATTGTGATGTATGTCAGATGCATAATTTTATTAGAAGCCACCATTATATGAGTGTCCATTAACTTAAATTGCACTGGCGTATATATAGCAACACGGATAATGAAGCGCCTATGTATGATTAACGTTGTGATCGCTGCTCCATACAGTCATATAGGGTCATTATGTCCTACGTGATCGACATAAACGAAACTAGATTCTAGAACATACATGTAAGTAAGTAAGCAGAGACGATAAGACGACTTTCCGGCATCATTTGTAAGCAGTTCAAGCAATACGATACCAAGCTCTGACTATAATACTCTGCTTTTTCACACGTCTGAGGGGATTTAAGCAAAGATGGTAGGCTTAACAAAAGCACCTGTGACAAATAATGACGACCTCTTTCGATGCCATTATGTTCCGGATATTAACCCACATTGAAGCTTGGTTTTGCAGCTATTTCGAGGCTCCTCTGCCAGTATGCCAATTTGAAACCCATATAGGACTCATATCCACATATGGGACACATTTACAGTCCATCTGGGTCCCATCTAATTCCCATTCTGGCAGGGTTTATATCCTATAGATAAAAACCAAAATAGAATCCTCTTTCTGAAGCTCTTTCCAAGCCATAAAATCCAGGATAAATTGTAAAACAGAAACCTGATTTCCTATCTCTTACCACGCCGCAATATCTTTTATGAAAACCAAACTAAAGCCTCCTGTTTAATAGCTCTTTTATCTATATAATTTTCTAGATTAAAACCAAATGGAAGTCTAATTTTATAACCCTTTCAACTCCATAATATTCTGGATACAAGCCTTTCATAACCTTTTTATTCGGCTTTACATTTGTTTATTCGACAGCTCTTCAGTTCTGTACCACCGTGCACCAAACTATCCTCTTCTCTGCTCTGCTCTGTGTATACACTGCAGTCTGCTTTCATCAACTGAAATCGACTCTACTTCGCTCTCTAATTGAAGTATCAGCTTACTTAGCACATGCTCAGTCTTTCTTCTGCTGGTCTGTATATATCGGTCAGCGCATCTTCTGCACTCGTCTCTGCCTATCACCAACTCCTCGGCCTCATCCCACGACATCTCAAGGCATGTGAAGTCGTCACTGATGGTTTCCGGCCAGCTCTTCCGTGGTCTTCCTCTCCTCCTTCTCCCTCCAGAATTAAAGGACTTGCCACCACCAGCAAGAGTCATTCAGGTATGAATTAAGACTCGACTGCTTTTAAAGATTTACCCACCATAGTCCTAGTTTCCTTCACCTATCTGATTTCTACTCGACTTTTCACAAGGATTAGGATTTTTATTTTGGTTTCGTTCAAAGTGACCATCGGTTGATAGTTTGGGAAAAATTATAATGTCGCTATAGAAATCACTAGATTAAATATTAGATATTAAAATTTCGATTTTAGATGAGACGCAGTAAGATGAGATGAAGTGAGATTGAATTGGATTGCAATCGAATACATCAGCTCGGATGTTTAATTCTTGAAGTCGTGCTAACCATGCCGTGGTTTTCTTTTAGTGATCGAGATGAGATCGTGACTCTTATTGGCGGACGACAGTTTTTGTGTGCATCGAGAAAATTGGATTTGCTCAGTTTCGATCTGAGACCGGATTTCGTTCTTGAAGGACACCTACCACGAAAAGGAAGCTATTTCCTTAGGAAAGTGAATACACAGAGGGCGATCATATTGAATATAAAGGCCAATGCATCGACAAATACGCAGATAATTATGTGTGTATTGATATGAAGAGATGTCCATAATATATATCGGCCAATGTCTTTAGTATACAGGCATATATAGGCCAGCATGGGACTCAATTTATAATCACCGGTAAGGTGACGTAACGGTGCCTCACAAGGTGTGGTTATTGATCCCTTCCTCCCTCTCCTTTCCCTCCTTTCTTCCTTCCCTTCTCCCTCCCTCCCTCCCTCAAACCAAAATAAGCTTCCATCACGCAAAAACCTATTTCAGGATAAGACCAAGACATTGGTAGTGACCTCTTAAGGAGCATGGCGATCGGACACCGTAGTTACAGCACACAGTTTGTCTACTCCCATGGTCACAGTTTTTCTCGAGGTGTGGAGTATTGAAATACCCTTAGGCTAAAACTTTATTTCCAAAGCTATTTACATTTGCATGCGTAACAGTCATGACCTATATGGTGATGGTAATTGTGAATTTGTATAGCGCCACTTTTCAAGAGAGACTCACCAGAGGCGCTCCCGATCTAACACAATGAAACTACGATTGTATCAAGATCGTCTTCAAGCGTTTCCGGAAAAAAGGCAAAGAGAGGCTGAGAAGCTGATGTCGCGAACGTGAGAAAGTCTGCCTCAGGGGCGACAAGACCAAGGAAACTGCTGAAGAGAAACCCAAATGCACCGAAAACATGAGACGAAATCCGGTTCAAGTCGAACGAAGACGTCCCCCAGACAGGGAGAGAAAAGCGACTGATGGTCGAGAGACGGTCAACAAGACACGGCCCACGCAGAGCCAACGGTCGTAATCCAGTCTGAGCAGAGATTAAACACAACACCTTCAATGAAGTCGACTTTCCCAGCAAAATGTACAGAAGGCGTACAACGTAAAAAGTAACTGAAATATTCAGTCTAACCCTATACGCCGAATGTGTGTGTATATATATACATATATATGTGTCTATAATATTATGTGTGTGTGCGTGTGTGTAGGTGTGTGTGTGTAGGTGTGTGTTTGTGCAGGTGTATGTATGTATGTAGGTGTGTTTGTGTGTGTGCAGGTGGTGTGTAGTGTATAGGTGTGTATGTGTAGTATGTGTTGTGTGTGTGTGTGTTTGTGGAAAAACTATATACCTAGGCGTATGTTTGCATGTGCACAAGTAGTATATCGTATGTCTATTATAGGTATATGTATTGCTGATCATCATCAGCAGCAGCAGCAGCAGCAGCATCATGCATCACCACGCCGTCGTTGTCTTAAAACGACAACCAGTGATGTATCAGCATCGTCATAATATTAATACAACAGTCATCTCTCTGTCATCACCATCATCGAAACACCGTCATAAGTCTCAAATCACCCGCAAACGCCCCCGGACCAACCCCACAGAATGACAAATATTCTCATCAGTTACTGGAAGCTGTGACGGAGAGAATCCATTCATCATGTTAGGCAACGGAGAGAGAGGAGGGGAGAGAGACAGACAGACAGAGAGAGATAGAAAGACAGAGAGAGAGAAAGAGAGAGAGAGAGAGAGAGACAGAGACAGAGAGAGACAGAGACAGAGACAGAGACAGAGACAGAGATACAGAGAGACAGACACACAGAGACAGACAGACACAGAGAGACAGATAGACAGAGAGAGACAGAGACAGAGAGAGACAGACAGAGAGACAGTCACAAAGAGGGACATATAGAGACAGACTGGTAAACACACACACACACACACACACAAAAGGATATAGAGAGATAGACAGAGAGCTACACTGAGGCGCACAGACATAGAGGTACATATAGAAACACTGATAGAGATACAGCGGTGGAGCAGATGCAGTGGATGAAAAACTTCGGTTCCGTCGCATCCATAGTGTTAAAGAACTTCTCAACAATTATACAGATCAGTACATCTTTCCTTTCGTCTATCCCTATCTATCTCTCTCTGTCTGTCTCTGTCTGTGTGTCTCTCTGTCTCTGTGTCTGTCTGTGTGTCTGTCTGTCTGTGTGTCTGTATGTATGTCTGTATGTCTGTATGTCTGTCTCTGTCTCTGTCTCTGTCTCTGTCTCTGTCTCTGTCTCTGTCTCTGTCTCTGTCTCTGTCTCTGTCTCTGTCTCTGTCTCTGTCTCTGTCTCTGTCTCTGTCTCTGTCTCTGTCTCTGTCTCTGTCTCTGTCTCTGTCTCTGTCATCTGTCTCTGTCTCTGTCTCTGTCTCTATCTCTGTCTCTCTGTCTCTCTGTCTGTCTGTCTGTCTGTCTGTCTGTCTCTCTCTCTGTTCTCTCTCTCTCTCTCTCTCTCTCTCTCTCTCTCTCTCTCTCTGTCTCTCTGTGTCTCTATTTCCACAGAAGCAATAATAGTTTCTTAGCAGATTTATACAGTATCTCTGTTTTTACAAGGTTGTCTAGCTAAACGGACATCAAGCGGCTGAGATCAGTTTTAAGTTAACGGAGTTGTGTGACGTACTATAATCTAAAGACGACAATTAATATCGGTCCTAATATCGTAAGACTTATCTCTTTCGACTTGATAATCCATCGTTACCTGGCTTCTCGTTTTTCTGTCCGATTTCTACCTAAATTCTCAATGTAATATTACGAGTCTTTATTGCGAGTTCATTCTAAGTGACCATGGACTGAATTTCTAGGACATTAGGATAACGGCGATATAGAAAAGTCATCAGATTATATTAGATTAGATTGTAAGTATGAAACACAGGGTTTAAATCTTTGCCATCGTAGAAATTTGTTTCGAGATTTCGTCGCTTAGCCAATTCAGGAATAATGCACCAATTGCAGTAGATTGTTAGTGGGAAGATGAGACGGTGAGGAAGACGACTGGCCATCCGTCCTCACAGATCGAGGCCTAATAAAATGAAGTCTATAACAATTTAAACACATGGCTGCCTAAAGGACTGCTACCATTCTCGTTTACTTATTCCACATAAATGTAAAGCAGATGCATGGATTTATTGTACATTATCTCTTTTAAAGACATCCGTGCTCATAACAACCAAACTGTCGTCTTTCGCTGTTAGTAAGGAATTGCTTATGCCTCAGGTCACGTGATGGGTCTGACGTTAAGACAGCATTTGACAGGAGCTGATGATTGGTTGTGTTGGTCTTCCGCTTGTTGTGGTAATACCATGCCAGTCTGATGATCAGTCAGGCTTTGACAAGCGAGGAATAATGATCCTTGATGGCTATTGTATTACACGTCATAGCACGGACGTCGCTGTGTGTCTACATGTATGATGGAGATCAATGGATTGATGGATGGATAGATGGATGGATGGATGGATGGATGGATAGGCTAAAAATGAATGTATGTAAGTATGTAGGCAACTCAGCGTGTACACTTGTATGCATATATGCATGCATCGTATGTATGTATTCCATGTATGTATGTATGTATGTATGTATGCAGATGGATGTATCGTACATGTATGTGTCATAACAATGTATGTATGTATGTATGTATGTATGTATGTATGTATGTATGTATGTATGTATGTATGTATGTATGTATGTATGTATGTCTGTATGTTGTATGACATGGATTTGACATGGATGTATGTATGTATGTATGTATGTATGTATGTATGTATGTATGTATGTATGTATGTATGTATGCCATGTATGTATGTATATGTATGTATGTATGTATGTATGTATGTATGTATGTATGTATGTATGTATGTATGTATGTATGTATGTATGTATGTATGTATGTACGTATGTATGTATGTATGTATGTATGTATGTATGTATGTATGTATGTATGTATGTATGTATGTATGTATGTAATATGTATGTATGTATGTATGTATGTATGTATGTATGTATGTATGTATGTATGTATGTATGTATGTATGTATGTATGTATGTATGTATGTATGTATGTATGTATGTATGTATGTATGTATGTATGTATGTATGTATGTATGTATGTATGTATGTATGTATGTATGTATGTATGTATGTATGTATGTATGTATGTATGTATGTGTGTATGTATGCTTATGTATGTATGTATGTATCTATGTATGTATGTATGTATGTATGTATGTATGTATGTATGTGTGTGTATGTATGTATGTATGTATGTATGTATGTATGTATGTATGTATGTATGTATGTATGTATGTATGTATGTATGTATGTATGCATGTATGTATGTATGCATATATGTGTGTATGTATGTATGTATGTATGTATGTATGCATGCATGCATGTAAGTATGCATGTATCTATGTATGTATCACGTATGCATGTGCTGTATGTGTTTGTACTGGTGTAATATATGGGTGGAGTGTTTTGGTTAGCATGTACATGTAAACTGTTTGGTTGTGTATGCATTCGATACCAGACTGGTAAATCGTTGAGGAAACAGGATTGAATCCATCAGGTTCCTCCTGGTATGCCCTACAACGTGTGTGAAATCATCTGATCCATCAAAGCATGGATGCAGGTCTTCTTCTATCCCTCATCTACCAAGAAACCTGCGCTCTGTTATTGTAACAATAATATTATGTCTACATGTAAACACATAGGATCTGATAGCAGTCATGTCTAGTTGCAGCAGATACCATGTGTCAAGTTGCAACGGATACTAATGCATAGATTGCGATCTGAAAGGGGGGACGAAATAACCCTTCAGTTGCTCAGACTATACCCAATGGGTTAACATTCATTTTTCTCCTGACCCCATAGGTATTACCCAATCACTTCCTGACTTGAATCTGACTTTGTTTTATACGCTCTCATCTTATTTGATGTCTTACCAGTTCTCGGTCATGATACTTAACTCATGGGCTGTAATACCTGTGCAGAGAGCCTGAGCGAGGTATTGCTCGTGCAATGAGGTCAAACTGGCTGAGGACCATGTCTGATACGAAACGCCGCAGTTAATCGCCGTAGACAATAGGTTTCTGGCTGCAATCTGCAGGTCACTGTGGCTGGGCTCTATAAGCTGAGCAGCCTATAGCAAGACATTACTGTTATTTCATCTTTGCTAATAAGATTATCACTTCTATAGCGTCGTTAACATGATGCACATGGCATATTTCTATGGTCAAGTAATTCGTTATAATGTGTATACTGTATCAGTATGCCTACCCGTTGTCCAAATAGGCATAACATGTATAATATACATCTGACTGGTTTATATATAATTTCTGTAGCACGCATGGTATATATATTTATATATAATATATATATATTAATTAATATATACACGGTGAGTCATAAAAACTGCCTCCCTGCATACTACAACATAACTCATGTAGACAACCATCGATTTTAGTAAATTTCAGAATAATGACGCTTGATGGTCTAGCCAATTGCTGCATAAATTATTTCTCACAGAAAGCTGGACCAGTCTAAACTATAATGACGTCACAACAACCCCGACAAAATGGCGTTTACCGAAGAAGATAGCAAATCTCTTATGGTATCTGCGGGGTCTCTGCACACGGTCGTTCGAACATCCACTTAATCGAACCGGGTGTTAAGGTCAATGGACAATATTATCTACTAATGCATGGCCTTTTGCCAGACATTCCTGAGATAACTGAGTATTTCATCTTCCCGCAGGATAGCGCTCCTGCGCACAGGACTCGGGAGACTGTTGAGTTACTGCAAACTGAAACACCTGATTTCTTCCCGCCTACCTTGCGACCACCCTACAGCCCCGATTTAAATCCGGTGGACTATAAAATGTGGAGTGTCATGCAAGAAGAGGTCTACAGATATCGAATAAACGATGTCAACAAGTTGCGTCATTGATTTGTGGAGGCATAGGACGAAATGGAACAGTGCATCATTGATGAGTCAATCAAGCGTTGGCGTACACGTCTTCGCGCATGCGCGTATGCCCAAGGGGGTCAATATGAACAAAAACCTTAAGTTCCTAATGCTCAGTAATAACTCCTCTATCTTTACTTAAAATTCCTTTGACATAATATGATATATGACGAAGTTAAAGTAAAATAAGTAGGGACACGGTTTTTGTGACTCACCGTGTAGGCTACAAGCATGAATTGTTGCAAGCTAGAAAAAACGGGTTATGTTTAAGGGTAATCTTCAGCTCTTCTTCTTCACGTTCTCTGCCCTCAGGCAGGTTCGTATGTCCAACGACGCCATTTTTCTCTGTTCTCTGCTTCTCTTTTCAGTCCGCTGTATCCCTCCTCTGCCAACATCCAGTCCAGTAGCATTGTTCTTGGCCTACCTCTCATCTTTTTCCCCTCCATTCTTCCCTCAATGATGTCTCTTAGTAGGGTGTCGCTCCTTAAGATGTGTCCTATCCATTTCTTCTGCCGCTCTCGTATAGTGCCTATCAGTGAAGAAGTTCTGCTATCTGGGAAGTGTGGTTACAGAGGATGCAAGGTGCCATGTGGAAGTGAAAAGAAGAATAGCTATGGGAAAAGATGCATTCTACAAAAGAGGGGAGCTCCTCAGAGGCGGTCTAAACAGGAAGCTGAAGAAGAGAATGGTAAAGACACTAGTGTGGAGTGTTGTCCTATACGGCTCTGAGACATGGACAATGAGGCAAGAAGACATAAAACGACTGGAGGCCTTTGAGATGTGGATATGGCGCAGAATGGAGAAAATCAGCTGGGTGGAGCGAAGAACGA